>JAQMYF010000012.1:3183813-3200504 GCA_030014195.1 Neosilurus mollespiculum | reverse complement strand
GGTCTCAGATGCGGACGTTCAGAAACTGGTTCTGTAACTGTAATCACTATTTTCTCAAAAGTAGCATTTCCTGATTAGACACAAACAGAGTGATGTCACTCAGTCCATTTTCATCTGTAATCATGTTTTATTCCTCATTCTGAAGCAGATTCACTTCTCTTTCCAAATATATCAATATCTCAGTATCTCACATTCCTAATCAATCCGTATTATGCTGGAGTGGGTCAAAATGTTGAACATCTTTTTTTTTTTTCTAAAAAACTGTATATAAGTAAAATACTGTGATTTTAGTATCCCCAAAAAATGACTTTTACAGTGAAGCCTGCTCTCAAGTAGAGTACCTTGATTACATGCAGTTCGTTACTTTCCAATCTCGGTCATCAGAGAGGAACTGACGTCTGTAGACGCCTGGTGATTTTTACTCCTGTGCATTCTGGCACATGGGAGACCAATTTGAGCTCATTTTTCAGAATGGCGGATGACGAGCTGCATTTTATGCTGTGAATTGTGGGAATATCTGAGGGAATGTCCAATTTACACAGGCAGGCTATTATTTCTCTGCTGTAGCACACAATCATCTTTGAACCCACATACCTTATTTTAGTTTTCTAAAATAGTAAAGTTTACCCACCCCGAAAAAGAAAAAACTTTCAAATTTATATATCTATTCAGATATTTATGTACGCTTTAGCAGGACATAATATTTCATTACATCTCTAAGCTTGAATAGACTGAATGTCATTAACTTTCATACATATCTATTATATTACTACAGTATATATCGAATAGGCTTTTAAATATGTTATATATTCTACTTTAAATTTATATTATATATTTTTTCTTCATCCTAGGAAAATATTTAAATCGGCATGCTAATGGTGTTATGCTAATTAAGCTGCATGCACATAGGTTTATGCTAATTAAGCTGCATGCACATAGGTTTATGCTAATTAAGCTGCATGCACATAGGTTTATGCTAATTGGGCTGCATGTTCATAGGTTTATGCTAATTGGGCTGCATGCTCATAGGTTTATGCTAATTAGGCTGCATGCACATAGGTTTATGCTAATTAGGCTGCATGCACATAGGTTTATGCTAATTGGGCTGCATGTTCATAGGTTTATGCTAATTAAACTGCATGCACATAGGTTTATGCTAATTAAGCTGCATGCACATAGGTTTATGCTAATTGGGCTGCATGCTCCTAGGTTTATGCTAATTAGGCTGCATGATAATAGTTTGTTGTGTTAACTAGAAACTGCAGAAGAGCACAAACAGCTTTTTTCTCTGACTGTTACAAATTTCTGACACGCCCTCAATAAATATTAAATAATAAAACAAACATGTTCACTAAAAACATGCACCACATCAATAATTATTATTATTTTTTTTAATCTGATCTGCTCATTTTAAAAGTGCTTGTTTTTAAAGGAGGTGATCTATAAGCTACTGGAAAACTCTGTCTTGGATGCTTCTATTTCAGAACAATCAGGCAACCCTGGAGGCACGGGCTCTACACTGAGGATTTGAATAATCCGAATGCTGCAGCCTGAAAATCAACGTAAGCAGGTGTGGAACTCGACTCAGAATACACATCACTTTACCGGTTTAAAGCCATCAGAAGTCCCCGGCTTGTGTTATCGATGGATCCTCAACCTCATGTGCTCGAATGTAGGGAGAATCCACGAGGTTTGAGTTAAGCTTCTGTTGGACAGTGATGTTAAAATTTAATGTGCTGGCTCGTCAGGAAAGGTGGGGGGGAAAAATCTGTCTTTTTTGGAATGGGTTTTGAATCCCTTCGCCAAATGGTATGTAAAAAAATATTATTTTTTCTTTTGTGAACTGTAACTTATCTGGGAGAATCTGGGAGATTTTATATTATTATTTTATTGAGGCTTTTGAGATCTGGTCCTCTGGAGATACCTCTGTACCCAAACTGTCTTTCTTCATGAGGAAAGAAAAGAACATACACAGTATATAAATCATCCAAAATGTTCCGCTTGCTCTTTCTTTACATTTTAATATGGATGGATGCATAAATAGAGTGGCATGGAGGCGTAGTGGTTAGCACATCCACATCCTTGCAGCAAGAAGGACCTGGGTTCGAGTCCTGAGTCTTGGCGAGGCCGTTCCTGTGTGGAGTTTGCAAGATTTCTCTGTGTTGTGTGGGTTTCTTCTGGGTACTTCGGTTTCCTCCTACAGTCCAAAGACATGCACATTAGGCTAACTGGCTGTTCCAAATTGCCCCAGGTGTGAACGGTGGTGTGTGATGGCCCTACGGCGGACTGGCGAGCTGTTCAGGGTGTACCCAAGCATAATGATATAAATGCTCTACGTTGAAATCTGCTGTTATACAATTTCTTCTGACCAATCAGAATCAAGAATCCAACATAGCTACACAGCAGCAGTGTTTTGCCGACAGCGTAGAAATATCTCAGCAGATCAGGTTCATCTTGTCGGTGATGTTCACATTACTCACTTTATACCAAACAAGCTTCGCTGAAATCTTAATAGAAGACGGCGTTCATGCATCGATAAATCCTCATTCGCGGATGGACTTCCACTAAACATTAGCTAATATTACAAGAAACTACAATTATAAAAATAAATACAAGATCTACTTCCCTGTCACTTTGGCTACACTACAATTATAAAAATAAATACAAGATCTACTTCCCCGTCACTTTTGCTACACTCGTGATCACCAGCATCGGAGAGAAAAAGAATCTGTACGCGCCATCACAGCATGCTTTACTAAGCTGATGGCCATAAGCTCATGTCCTGGTGTTGAGAGTCTGGTAATGAGCAAGGCTGTGACCCCAAACAGCCGTCAAACGTAAGGAGGCCAGGCCAATTAGACTCGCATCATTTTCAACACGCTGACATGCTCCGGAACAAGAGCGTGAGGAACTCATTACACAGAGACCGTGTCATCAACCTGACACCCGACGCGGCTTAAAGGAAGCGACTGCTGCTGTACCATCAGCATCTGCGCTATAACGCTTGCTCGTGTGTTAGCCGACGTATAAGCTCAGATGTCAATCCTCTGTCACTAATGAGGCATGCTGGGAACTTCGGTGTAAATACAGCAGACACAAACAGGGATGTTTGAAAGTGTTAGGTGGTGATATTGAATTTGCCGGGGTGTTTTTTGTAGCGTTTATTTGATATTTTAAAAAATCCTGCGTGTGCATCCAGCTCAGATTTAAAAGTTTAGTTTTGATCTGCAAAGGTATGCTGATCCTTTAAGCTCCAGTTTTTGTGCTGGAGTTGCTGGGAGTTTTTTGATAAGCCGAACCTTCTTCAGACTCAAATTCTTCTTCAAGCACAGCCGCCTCTGCAAAAGCTGTGTCTCTCTGTTCTTGTTGCACTTCTGACACCTTTACTTTCTAGCTCTCTCTCTCTCTCTCTCTCTCTCTCTCTCTCTCTCTCTCTGTCTACTTTGATTTCCATCCCTTTTTAGGAAAAAAAGCACATATATATATATATACTGCGATGGCCTGGCGAGCTGTCCAGGGTGCACCCCGCCCTCGCCCAGAGTTGGCTGAGATGGGCGCCAGCCTCCCCGCGACCCTAATTAGGAATAAGCGGTTCAGAAAATGAATGAATGAATATATATATATATATATATAATTTATTTATTATTATTTTTGCAATCCTTCACCATATTAGGATCAAATAATACGCCTGTAATTACTCCAGGAACATTCCCTGAGTGAGGAGCCAAGGTGTTGCAGCGGTTAGCACGTCCGCCGCACAGCAAGAAGGTCCTGGGATCGATGTCCGAGCTCGGGGGCGTTTCTGTGTGGAGTTTGCATATTCTCCCCGTGCCTGCGTGGGTTTCTCTGGTTTTCTCTAACAGTCCAAAAACATGCACAGTAGGCTGATTGGTTGTTCCAAATCGCCCCTAGGTGTGAGTGTGAGTGTGAATGGTTGCTTGTGTGTTGGTCCTACGATGGCCTGGTGAGCTGTTCAGGGTGTACCCCACCCTCACCAAGAGTCGGCTCATTCATTTTAATCCTACTACGATTGCGGTGAGGCTGGAGATTATCTCAGCCAACTTTGGACGAAGGCCTGGTACACCCTGAACAGCTCACCAGTCTATCACAGGGCCAACACACACACACACACACACATACACACACAACCATCCACACTCACACTTGCGGGCAATTGTCTTTGGACTTAATGTGCATGTATTTGGACTGTTGGAGGAAAACAGAGTACCCAGAGGAAACCCATGGAAAGACCCCACTGTCGAGCCCAGGACTCAAACCCGGAACCTTCTTACTGTGAGACAGACATGTTAGCCACTACGCCGCCCTGGACAAAAGCTTTGATGTTTTGATTGTTTGTTTCATTCACCAATGAATTATTCATGAAAATGTGTAGTATTCACGTCAGAGGGAGAAGGTCCAGGCTTCAAATCCCAGCCAAGAGTCTTTCTGTATGGAGTTTGAATGCTCTCGCCATGCTTGCATGAGTTTCCTCTGGGTACTCCGGTTTCCTTCAACAGTCCAAAGACATGCACATTAGGCTTACTGGCTACTCTAAATTCCCCATAGGTGTAAGTGTGAATGGTGGCTTGTGTCTATAATGGACAGGCGATACTTTCAGGGTGTAACAGGGTGTAAGCTTCCTCCATGACGGACGCCTAGAGAGCAGTTGGGGGTTTGGTGTCTTGCTCATGTGCACTTCATTCATGAAGGTGGAGGAAGGAATGCTTCTCTAACCATTAGGCTACGGCTGCCCCCGAGATATGAATCTTATGTAATTAATACACATCTCTGAGCTCATTTATGCTGTTGAAAAGGTTTTCTTTTTTTTTCCACAAATGATTCATACAACAATGATTTATACGATTCTGACTTGCGTTCAAGGGCAGAATCAGTTCTGGGAGAGTCTGTAATTACATCTGAGTACTGAATACTGATATCTACCGTATAACTGTAGTGTTTAAACCACAATACACACCTCTGATTACGCCCATGTGAGAACTAGATCAGTCCGAGCATGTTATCTAATATGGCAGCGTATTGTATAATCAATTACCAGCACCTTTAATTTCACCTAAAACCAGCTTCTGTCAGATTTCCTGTGTCTTTAGGGGTAGTTTAATTTTATTTCAGGCATTTTTGTGGCATACTTGCACTCCCACACACTCCTACACACACACACACACACACACACACACACACATACCTGCTGATTCATCCTCTGCTCATTTTTCTGGATCTGTTTGAGATCCCTGAAACGAGCGGCGATCACTTTGTCAATATCTGTTCAGGCAATGGGATTGTTTATTTGGACCTGCTTTAATTCATACCACTAATCTTTAAAAAGTTACTGTATCTCTTCCCTGGGAATTAATTGATTATACCCAGCAGTCTGGAAAACTCAGCTAACCGAATACAGGTTAAGAGAAATAAAAAACTGTGATCATGAAGCACGAGTCAGCCAGTCGTTGGTCTGGGTTTGTTATTCATTCATTTATTTTTTGAAGTGTTTAATCCTAATTAGGGTTGCGTGGAGGCTGGTGCCCATGTCAGCCGGATACACTCTGGACAGCTCACCAGGCCATCGCAGGGCAGAAACACGCTGACGACAAACCAATGGCCTACTCTATACAAACGACAGCAATGGTTCTTTTACATTCCTCTCACCACAGACAGTGAGAGACATGGCCGGCCTTTGATAACCCAGTTAGCTGCACTGGGAGGACAGCAGTGACAACTTGGTGATAGTGGGGCTTGAACCCCCGACCTTTGGATCAGTAAGCCAACACCTTAACCACAAGCCACCACTGCCTACTAGCAGCTTTACGTAGTAAAACAAATTTTAAAAGAATTAAAACATTTTTTCTACAAACTGTACACATCCCTAATGAGCAAGCCCGCGGCGACTGTGGCAAGGAAAAACTCCGTCAGTCGACACGAGGAAGAAACCTTGAGGGGAACCAGTCTCAAAAGGGAAACCCATCCTCATTTGGGTGAAACCAGATAAAAATACAAACCATGTAGAAGAAACTTCACTACAGTTTAACATGTAGTCCGGTTGGTTATACAACAACTGTAAGTCCTAAATCATTTTAGTAAAAGAGTTTATATCACCAGCAGTGAAAAGTTATCTTCACAGTCTCCGAGTGCACATCTAGGTCCATATGGATCATCATCAGCAGGAGCGAGGGGCTTCCAAGATGAGAACTCCAGCCAGCAGCAGCACACTAAGACAGACCACAGGAATCTGAAAGCAGAAGGATCAGGATCACCGGCATCCCAGAAGCAGCATGTGTACCTCAGTTAAAACACACAGAGAGAGAGAGAGAGATTATGAGAAGCTATTCTGTCCTATGCTATTATTGTATATTATATACCATAAATTAGCAACATTAAGCACATTCATAAGGGAAAAACGTCTATCCAATGAGTTGCTTTTGGAACATCAAGAAAAATCTATAGTGTAGAGTGTAAACAACTAATGACATTGAAATGTTCTCTAAAGCGACAGGTTTGACGTGTTCAAAAAATTACTTTACACAGCGAGACTAAGATTGCGTGTTTGGTTCCCACGGAAAACATGTCAAGCAAGAGATATTATATGGGAGCAATGCTTGTGTGAGTTTCCATAGGGTACTCTGGTTTCCTCCAGACCAATGACATGCACAGTAGTCTTATTGGCTGTTTCAAATTGACCTTAAATGTGTACGTGAGTGTGAATGGTTGTGTATTTGTTGGCCCTGCTCTGGGGTGACGAGCTGTTTGAATAGTGTACCCCGCCGTTTTTCCAGTGTCGGCTGAGATAGGCTTCAGCCTCCACGCGACCATAGTTGGATTGGGTGGTTTGGCAAATTAGTGTCCACTGGTCCTGGGTATCTGGTTGCGGCATGGTGGTCGGCTTGTTTGCCTCACAGCAAGAAGGCCCTTGGTTCGAGTCCCAGGCTCTGGGAGGGTGTTTCTGTGTGGAGTTTGCATGTTGTTTGTGGCTTTTCTCCATTTGCACCAATGTGAGAGTCTGGAGAGGAATGGGTGCCTCCAAAGTTCCTATCCCTCAACACCTCATGTATGTAACGTTCAAATGACCCCCTTTGGTGGGTAGTGGTAGTAGTCCCTTGCTGGATCCTTGATTCAGCAATACGTGTAATGACTTCTAGACACTTGAATTGTAAATTATATTAAATTAAATAGGGCAGTGGTGGCCTGGTAGTAGGGTGCTGGATTATTGATCCTAAGGTCGGGGGTTCAAGCCCCACTATCGATGGGTTGTCACTGCTGATAGCTGGCCATGTCTCTGAGAGGCATGTAAAAGAACCATTGCTGATTTTCGTCAAGAGTAGCCGTCAGCATGTTTCTGCCCTGTGAGCTGTCAAGGGTGTACTCTGCCCAGATCTCGGCTGAGATGGGCGCCAGCCTCCCCGCGACCCTAATTAGGATTAAGTTCAGAAAATGAATAAATGACGTTTATACGTCATGTAAAATAATTGTTTTTAAAATTTGTTCAGCCCTTATTTAAAAGCCCCCCCCTCAGTCTATTTTCCCAATTATTCCTAGTCTCTTCATCTCTGCTCCATAAAAAGTGACCTCACACTTCCTCCAAATGCAGTAACGCAGTGGCCCCTATGGGTTGCCCTCTTCAAATCAACATCTTTTAATTTCTGTGTCCCCTTATTTTTTCTCACGTTGTCTGATCATGGTATGTTCAAGTGCATTGATTTGTAATTATATCATTTTAATTATATCAGAGTTTTATTCAAGTATTTCTGCTGGTAAGGTGTGAATTTTTCTAAAAATAAAAATAAAAAATTCATAAAGAACCTTTTTTTTATTCTTTACCCAAGGAGCAGCACTGGGAGGAAGTGCACAAGTACAAGTTTCCAGCAGAGTATGCTCTTCAGTAGCTGTGTGTTCTACTTGGTGGTTTCTCAAAGACAGGATAGACTTTCTCACTCAGGCCACAGGGTTGACCGGGTTGCCAGATTTCACTCCGCTGTTGCTGTTGCTGTTGCTGTTGCTTCAGCTGGTACTGGGTGTATATATAAACAAATTAAATATTAATCAATGAACTTATCACAACTCCAGTGTAAAATCAGTCCAGAGGAAATTAACTGTCACGCCGTACTGATAAAAATAAACCATTAGAATAAATATCATCAGACTTGCTTTCTTTTTCTATTCTTTAAGCTTCTTGTTATTTCTGTTCTTTAAACCTTGTGCACACTTCTTGTGCATATTTCTTTATTATTTAATTTAATGTAATTTTATTTATTTATAGATTTATTTTTCATACCTTACAAAGAATATGGGAAAAATATATATTTAAAAAAAATATTGATTAAAAAAAAAAAAAAAAGATTAGAGATCATATCTCATATCATATCATTTTGAAGTCCTTCAACACCCAAGTGTTAGTATATAAAGTTTTAGTATAAACTTTTAATACGTTGTTGATGATGCTTTCTTTTGGACATATTGACTCAACCATGTATAATAAAATTCAAACAACAGCAACAAAAATTATTCAAAAAAAAGGCATAATACATTTACATTTAAGGCATTTGGCTTATCCAGAGCGACATGCATTTTTATTTCATTTATACAACTGAGGAGAGAGTGAGACGCGCGGAGTAGATCCATGTTGAGAGGAGCCAGTTGAGGTGGCTCAGGCATCTGATCTGCCTCCTGAACGCCTCCCTGGTGTGCTGTTTCAGGCATGTCCAACTGGGAAGAGACCCCGGGGTCGACCCAGAACACGCTGGAGGGACTACGCCTCTCGGCTGGCCTGGGAACGCCTTGGTGTCCCCTGGAAGAGCTGGAGGAAGTGGCTGGGGAGAGGGACGTCCTGACCTCACCCGGACCCCGCGACCCAACCCCGAAACAAGCAGAAGAGGATGAAGATGAAATTTGGTGAGGCATAAGCATGTCAGAATTTAAAGAACAGCAGTTTGTAGAATGATTGTATCTGAATGTATTTATTATTTATTAATTTAGGCATGCAAAGAGATACACAGAATGAAGAAACAGCTGAAATGCAGCGTCCTGCAGCTAATTAGCAGACACTCTGTTAATAATAAGTTAATTTATTTATTTTTGAGAAATCCTGAAATTGTTTCATGCTTCCCAGTTGAAAAGGAACCCCATAAAGTTTGTTTCTCAATATAATTAATGTAGAAATAAGATTCCCTTTGGATTACAATTATGCTGGAAATTTTTTTTCCTTCTATATTTATTGTAATTTTTGAAGGGTTCAGGAGCAAAATAAATCTGCCAAGCACCGTGAAACAAATTATAAAAATAGCCACATGCGTCTAGACGCTCCTGCCGAAAGGACCATTTCATGATATGCTGATATAGAACAAGCATAGCAAGTTTGAAAACCCCAGCTTCAGCGTGCGGCAAGTAAATGTCCAGAAACCTAATATACAGTTTTACCTCTGTGACCTTGAAGAGTAGATCAAGGTCACTCACACACAACCTCATCCTAGCACCCATAGTAGTGAGCCAGCATACCAAAATTAAAAGCCCCAGCTTCAGCGTGCGGCAAGTAAATGTTCGGAAAAAGTGTGATGGACAGACGGACGGACGGAAGGAACCCTTTCTTATAGCTCCCGATGGGCAGGAGCTAAAAATACCATCTTTAAACCAGTACTATATATCTTCATGAGGTATTTTTTTCTTTTTTTCTTTTTTTCTTTGTAAAATCAGACCTCTTTACTGGGTGGCATGGTTGGTGTAGTAATTAGCATGTGCACCTCACAGCAATAAGGTCCTGGGTTTGAGTCCCAGGCTCGGCTCTGGTGTTTCTGTGTGGAGTTTACATGTTCTCCCAGTGCTTTCATAGGTTTTCTCTGGGTGCTCCGGTTTTCTTCTACAGTACAAAGACATGCACATGAGGCTAATTGGCTGTTCGAAATTTCCCCTAGGTCTGAGTGTGAATGGTTGTGTGTGTTGGCCTGGTGGTGGTCTGGCGAGCTGTCTGGGATGTACCCCATCTTCACACAGCTGAGAAAGGATCCTAACAGGATTAAGCGGTTTGATGAATGAGTGGGTGAAGGAGACTTTCCATTACTAAGTGCTACTATATTCATAGTTTTGTTTCAGAAGCCTTTGTGTCATATCCAGTGTTTTTGCTCAAATCAGCAAATTAGCACTCCGAAGCTACTGATGTCATCTAGTTACTAATGATTTACCTCACTCAAATTTGATAATTTGGCAATAATTTTACTAAATCTATCCAGTTATGTCACTTATCCGTCAGGATCACTGAAGCCAATCCCTGTTGACTTCAGGTAAGAGGTCAGGTGCACCCTGAACAGGTCACCAGTGTATTACAGGACTAGTAGGCCTCCATCAGCCAGAGATGAAATTGGAAGAAGCATCCTATGTCCTTAATAGGAAATATGTAGGATGCAAGCCTGGGCAAAGTAATATGGAGAACGGGCTGTTGCCCATGCCGTATGTCCCTCCCCTCCACATGGATCCAAAGGACCAGCAGGCTGTTACCGTTTGGCACCAGTGGCATCACCGGAGTTGCCAGACCAATGTTGAATACAACAGTGGACCAACACAGGGACTCCAGCTCTCTCAGGGATTTACTCCTGAAGCCTTTACCTTGAAAACTTTGAAGGAAAATCAAAGTTTTCCTTCTCCTAGGTGAGCTGCCTTCCCAGGCTGACGAGCCCCACCTACATGGATGAGGCAAGAGGTTGGTTGTAGTCATTACCCTGATTTGGGAGGCTATGGGTGTGCTAACACTCGCCCAAGGTGCACACACAGGTTAGTGGAGAGAAAGAGGTGCCTGAGCTGGAAATCGAACCCAGGACCTTCTTGCTGTGAGGCGGACGTGCTAACCACTGCACCACTGTGCATTTAATCCAACTAGGGTTGCGGGGAGGCTGCAGAACAACAACTTCCAGCTTTGAGGAGGACGTGCTAACCACTACACCACTGTGCCACCCAGGTATTTATATTATTTCTAATTCAGACAATGACTTCAATAATGCTCAGGGATTTTATTAAGTTAGCATAGCTTTGTATTATTTTGATATTTTATCTAAACTTTGCAGGAAAAAGAGTCACATGTTTTATGTAAAAAGTGTCTGTGTCTTTTTGGATTAATGGCATATTTTTCATGGGGACAAAATTGCTTTCCAGAGAGATCTCAGTGTTCTTTCCATCTGATCAACCACAAAGTCCTGACGTGTCTGAACAAAGTCAACATACTAATGACAACATCATTTATATTATTCAAAAACAGGAGTATCTCAATGTCTCAAACCTAAAACCAAGTAAAATTAGATTACATTTAACAAACACATTTGCTTCCAATCAAGCTCTTAGGAAGTAAACACAAGCTTCTTTTGTTTTTAAGTATTTTAATAATTCAGAAAAACAAAGCCAAATTGTTTATCATCGTCATCATCATCATCTTCTTCCGCTTGTTCTGGGGTCGGGTCGTTGGGGCAGCAGCCTAAACAGTGAGGTCCAGATGTCCCTCTCCCCAGCCACTTCCTTCAGCTCTTCAGGGGAGGACATCAAGGTGTTCCCAGACCAGCCGAGAGACGTAGTCCCTCCAGCGTGTTCTGGGTCGACCCCGGGGTCTCTTCCCACTTGGACATGCCTGAAACACCACACTAGGGAGGCGTTCAGGAGGCATTAAGATGCCCAAGCCACCTTAACTGGCTCCTCTCAACACGGAGGAGCAGCGGTTCTACTCCGAGCTCCTCCTGGATAACTCAACTTCTCACCCTATCTCTAAGAGAGAGCTGTGTATTTTTTTTTTATATAACTATAATAGCTATAACAGTCTGGATATTAAAACAAATGTACATGTATCATATACGTGTAACTAAGTGTAAATTCTACATCAGATACTCTAAGTTTATGCCTACAAACAGTAATTATGTTCTTTCTTACTAAATTACATTAGTAAATTATCTGTACACCTATTATATAGAGAGAATTTATCTCCGTGTGTTATATTTCTAATCTGAATGGCCTATTATATAGAGAAATTTTGTGTATATATATATCTATTTGTAAAATTACATTCCATATTTCCAGATTTCTTTGTAGGCCTCCTATATAGAGAGGAATTATGTTATATTTGTGAATATTCTATACGATCTTAAAAAATAAATAAAGTCATTATTTGGTCAATGTGTATATATTAACAATTCTTTGTTCTTTATTGCTAAATTTAAATTCAGGGCACTAAATATTATTTATTATTTTTTATAATTATTTAAAAATTACGATATTTAAATTCTAATACAAACAATTACCTTCGTAGAAAAGGAAAGTATAAATGTTAATTTGTACATGTATATCATGCCTGACTATCAAATCACATTCAGAGTTCCTACATGGCCTTAGCATGAACTGCTACTGCAGCATCAAAGTCTGCCCAGGTAACGCTGGCACCGCTCAAGGGCTTATCGAGATACACCTTGAGGTTCTTGGCCAGGTTCTGTACTGAGAGATGTTGATATTTCTCTGTACTTTCTGCTTCTAATAGTTCTATGCACTGTGCACTATCAGCTACAAGCACCTGGAAATAAGAAATAATGTTAACGTTGAATTTAGGAGTTTTGATGTGAGAGTCTGTGACGTCTACCGATGTCATACATTTAGGTTAAAAAAAAAAAAAACCTGGATAGTATGGAACTTTGGAAATGAAGGACACTCACCATTAAAAAATCAGCTCACAAAAACAAAATCGGAGACACCTTGATGCATTGAGAAATGATAAAAGGTACAGAAATGAGTACAAAATATCATAAGGCCATCGAGATACCAGTGTAAAATGACCTTTCTGGTAGAAACTGCCTCAAAATAATTGGTTTTTTTTAAATAACATGAAAAATATTGCCCTTAGACACACACACACACACACACACACACACACACACACACACACACACACACACACATATATATATATATATATATATATATATATATATACATACACTTTTCCTTAAGTATGAAAAATGAACAATTTGCGAGCAAAACGACAACTGAATTGGAAAGGATTCTGAAAAGGAACTGACCTCCTTCATGAATACAATGTACTTTCATGGAAAAGCCACCTAGAACCACTTGTAGAGCGCAAGTCTCCGCCAAGCAAATATATATATATAAAATACACCCTTCCTGCTGGACATACCACACTTCCAAAAACTGTCCTATCTCTCAATGTTAAAGAATCTTTAAAAAAATCCTGTATCCAGAATTTGATCCTGATCACCACCAAAATGTACGTTGGTGTAGATTCTAAATCATCCGGGTCATGGTAATCCTAAAAAGCTTAAGTCGAGGCAACTGGACTTCTTTTTTGTGGTTTTTGAAAGAGTCCAGTTGCCTCGACTCAAGCTTTTTAGGATCACCAAAATGTAATGGAGTGTTATTTGGGTTGTACTCACTCTCACTCACTCATTTGCTGAACCATTTAAACCTAGTAGGGAGGCTGGAGCCTGTCTCAGGCGACATCACAGGGCAACACACACAAAACCATTCACACTCACACCTATATGGAACAGCCAATTAGTCTACTGTGCATGTCTCTGGATTGAGTGAGGAAACCAGATCACCCAAAGGACACCCATGCAAACATGCGGAGAACATGCAAACTTCACACAGAAACGCCCTCGCCGAGCATTGTGTGAGCTTTTTTTGCTCTGAGGATAACCCCTACACCACAGTGCCTCCTGGTAACAAAGTTCCTATGAAATAAACCGAAATAGTACTGGAACTGGTCATCTATGCAGCATAATTTGTGCGTAATGTAATATGTTCAATTCTTCATTCATCATCCATTCATTTTCTATGCTGCTTAGTCCTAATTAGGGTCAGGGGAGGGTGGTGCCCATCTCAGCCAACTGTGGGCGAAGGCGGGGCACAGAAACACCCGAGCCCGGGAATCGAACCCAGGCTTTTTTGCTGGGCAGCGGATGAGTTAACCACTATGCCCCCATGCCACCTATCGTTGTATTCTGGGAACCGTGAAATAAACGTGAACTGGTTTTTGAGTGGTGTGGTGGCATAGTGTTTAGCATGTGCGCCTTACAGCAAGAAGGTCCTAAATTTGAGTCCTGGGCTCGAAAAGGGGGCTTGTGTGTGGAATTTGCATATTTTCCCTGTGCTGAAATGGGTTTCCTCTGGGTACTCTGGTTCCTTCCCACAGCCCAAAGACCACAACTAATGGATATTAATCTGATTGGCTGTTCCAAATTTTCCCAACTGATAAATGGTTGTGTGTGTGTCAGCCCTGGGATGGACGGGCTTTCAGGGTGCACTCCACCTTCGCCCAGAGCCGGCTGAGATAGGCTCTAGCCTCCTCCACTAATAGGATGAAGTGTCAAATAATGAGTGGATGGTTAATTTTTGGAGATTGAACATGAAGCAGTGAGTTTAATCCGCTCTCAGACCACAAGGTTCCCATGTCTTCTGATTTAGACTTGAGTCTGAGGCGGGTTTGAAGAAGGATTGTGTTGTTTAATTCAACCTGGCAACCCAGCGTGCTGGGCTCCGGAGCTGAACTGAAGCGCAGAGTGATGAGCTGAAACTCTCCATCAGCAGCAGCAGCAGCAGCACCACCAGCGGCAGCAGCAGCATCAGTGTGTGTGTGAGCGCTGCGTCCAGCATCTCCACCTCACATCCAACTTCATGTCTGATTTCTCATCAGAGGAAGCGTAATGACTGCAAGCACCTTCCCAGTGCGGGATTTCCATCTAGAACCCCTCAGTCTGGTCCTGAACGCTAGATATGAGACCTTCCTCCTCTTGTGGGAAGAAGGTGATTGAAATTCCGCGGACGGATGGAGAGCTGATCGGAAAAGATCACATGGAAGTCTGACATCTGTTTGTTTGTTTGTTTGTTTGTTTGTTTGTTTAATCACATGTTATCCTGGATCTTTTAGGGTGTACTTTTCCCCTCGTGTTTTTTTTTTTTTTTTTTTTTTTTTTTGGTCCTCTGCGATATGAAGACGGAAAGGAGGAATAATGTTTATGCGAAACGTGCTCGTGGATCTTTCCTCATCCTCCTCATCCTCCTCATCCATGTGAACCGACTCCATGGAGCATGAGCACTAAATCCTCCCTGATTTCATTCACAGCTTTTTTTTCTTTTTTTTTTTCTTACTTCTATTGATTGATTGATTCTCTTATTGATTGATGTATTGATTGATTGATTGATTGATTGATTTTTCGAACCGAGGCGGATTATTTCAGGATTGGGATTTTCTGTGTAACTCCACTGAGGAGCATCAGGGAGGTGTTTCCGAAAAAGTGGAAGCAGACATCTCAAGCTGGTGAGTAAGAAATCAGGGCTCAAATTGATTGATTGATTTGAAATCCTGTCTGAAACCGACTGCTAGAATCAAACCGAACCGAACTTAATCCCACCGGCGGAAATGTCCGCGAGCGCGCGCGTCGTGCGGAAGCCTGGGCACGCGCTTGATCTGGATTTATTATCATTTATATTATTATAAGAAATCTTCCGAAATCTAAAGAGAATGAACAGATGAGCCCAGATGTGACCAGATGTGTCCAGATGTGACCAGTCGGCTGGTGTTCGATGGTGAAATACATTACGCGGAATATTTCTTTCTTTTGCGCGAGTTCACAGAGAATTATATCACCTCTCTCTCTCTCTCTCTCTCTCTCTCTCATTTTCTCTCTCTCTCTCTCTCTCTCATTTTCTCTCTCTTTCTCTCTCTCATTTTTTCTCTCCTCATTTTGTTTCTCTCTCTCTCATTTTCTTTCTCTCTTCCTCTCTCTCTCTCTCATTTTCTTTCTCTCTCTCTCTAATTTTGTCTCTCTCGTTTTCTCTCTCTTTCTCACTCTCTGTCACTCTCTCTCATACTCTTTCTCTTTTTCTCTCACTTTCTCTCTCTTTTTCACTCTCTCTCTCTGTCACTCTCTTTTCACTCTCTCTCTCTCACACACACACACACACACACACACACACTAACTCACACGTGAACGTATTAACCACTACACCACCATACCACCCACATCACATCCTAAAGTGTTTTATTTCTATTAAAGTGTAGCGAGTTTGGGTTATTATTTTTGTTTATTAAACAGATTTTTTTATCCATTCAGCATTTATGAAAAAAGTGGGTGGGACCAGGCGTAGTGGTTGGCATTTACGACTCACAGCAAGAAGGTTCTGGGTTCAAGTCCTGGTGAGGTCATTTCTGTGTGGAGGTTACGTTTTCACCGGCGTTGGTTTGTTTGTTTGTTTGCTTGTCTGTTTGTTTGTCTGTCTTTTAGCAACATAACTCAAAAACTTCTGAACGGATTTTGATGAGATTTTCAGGACGAGTCAGAAATGATACAAGGAAGAATTGATTAAATTTTGGCAGGGATCCAGATTATTGTATGGATGCAGGGAATTTTTTAAATATTATTATTTTTAAATTAAATTATTTTTTATTTTAATATTAAATATATATTTTTTAGTGCGGATGATGTAGTCATCCGTGTTACTGTGTCCGGACCGTACCGAATCGTAACTTCCAGGCTTGCGTTCGATGATGGAATCTCATTCCTTTACCTTCCTGTACAACTTTAGGCCAATTATCACAAAAATAATCCAGTTATTAATACGTCCTCCTCCGAGCGCAAGGCCTCTTATTCAAGGCAGGCCGTATACACACTGCAGTCATATAAATGGCTTCGCGTTTGCATTGT
>JAQMYF010000012.1:3166897-3179433 GCA_030014195.1 Neosilurus mollespiculum | reverse complement strand
TACTACTTAAATGTTCAGGTTTGAGGGTTTGTTAACATTTTGGATTGACCAAGAGCACCGTATAGTACAATAACAATTAATCCTCAAAAATACAACTTGCCTAATTGTGCGCACAGTGTATATATATATATATATATATATTTTTTTTTTTTTAAATAAAATTATTTAATCATTTCATGTTTGTGTATACACAGCCATATGGAAAATAACTGCACCCCATGGAATTGTTTTATATATTGTTTATAAAATTGTTTAAATATATATCTGGAGCAACACCGTGATGTAGTGCTTAGCAGCAGGAAGGTCCAGGTTGCGAATCGCAGGCTCAGCTTGTGCGTTTCTGTGGGAGTTTGCATGTTCTACCTGTGATAGTGTGGGTTTCCTCAGGGTACTCCAGTTTCCTCCTCCTTAGTATAACTGGCTATTTCAAATTGCTCCTAGGTATAAGAGTGAGTGTTAACGGTTTTGTGTATATGTGTTTGCCCTGAAATGGTCTGGCGAGCAGTTCAGGGTGTACCCCACCTTTGCCAGGTGTCGGCTGAGATAGGCTCCACCGTCCCCGTGACCCCAGTAGGATTAGGCAGCTGAACAAATGAGTGAGCGAGTAAGTAATACATTACCTACAGACCGACCTCATACACTCCAACAAATGAGACGTGAAACTGAGATTTTGTATCATTTTTACATCAAATAAACAAACAAACAAACAAACAGCTCAGTCACATGGAAAAGAAAAATTACATTTATACATTAACCTCACATTCGAGTTCATTGAATCAGAACCAGGTGTTCCAAATTAGGTGCCATATGAATAGATATTTGTAATTTTTCTTTATTGAGACTTTTATCTTTATCTTTTTCTTTACTTGGTACGGAGCAACTATGTGCACACAATTTCCTCCAGGATCAATAAAGGATTCTGATTCTGGTTCTGATTCTGGTTCTGATTCTAATTCTGATTCTGATTGATTAGAACCTTGTTCATGTGGAACGTTCATTCATTCGTTTTCTAAGATGCTCAACCCCAATTAGGGTCACGAGGAGGCTGGTGCCCATCTCAGCCGACTCTGGGCGAAGGCGGGGTACACATTGGACAGCTCGCCAGGCCATCGCAGGGCTAGCACTCAAACAACCATTCACACTCACATTCGCACCTAGGGGGCAATTTGGAACAGCCAATCAGCCTACTGTGCATGTTTTTGGACTGTGGGAGGAAACCGGAGTACCCGGAGGAAACCCACGCAAGCACAGGGAGAACATGTGAACTCCACACAGAAACATCCCGAGCCCGGGAATCGAACCCAGGACCTTCTTGCTGTGAGGCGGACGTGCTAAGTGCATGTGAAACGTCTCTCTTTCTCTCTCTATCTGTTTCTTCCTCTACTCCTCTGTTTATCCCTCCTTCATTTTTTTCTCTCTATCGCCTCCTCTATCTTTTTTTCTTACATTTTTTCTTACCCTCTCTTCCTCCTCTTCTTTCCTTTCCCTTTTCTCTCACTCCATCTCTTTTCTCATTCCTCTTCATTCCTCATTCTTTCTTAATATCTCTCCTTACCTTTCTTTTCATCTCTCTTAATTTCAATAATGTCTCTTGATCTCGCCATCTTTCTTTCTTGATATTTTTCCAAGTGTCTCTTTCTTTGTTCCCCTATTTTCTTTTGTTCCTAAACTTGCTATATGTCCATCATCGTCTTAATTACACTTTTCATCATCCCTCTCTCTCACCTTATTTTTGAAATGCCAACTTGCTTTCTTTCTCTATTTCTCTTTTCGCCTTTTTCTTTGTATTCTCTCTTTTCCCTTCATCACTCTGTACCCATTCTTGCCTTCTCCTTCCCTTGTTTCTTTCTTTTTTCCTTCCTTCCTTCCTTCCTTCCTTCCTTCCTTCCTTCCCTCCTTCCTTCCTTTCTTTCTTTCCTTTTTAATTCTTTCTCTCTTTTTTTCTTCTTTTGTTTTTTCTTTCTTTCTTTCCTTCCTTCTTTCTTTCTTACTTCCTTTCTTTTTCTTTCTTTCTTCCTGTCATTATTTCTTCCTTCCTTCTTTCCTTTTTTCTTTCTTCTGTTCTTCCTTCCTTTCTTTCTTTCTTTCTTTCTTTCTTCCTGTCATTATTTCTTCCTTCTTTCTTTCTTTTTTCTTTCTTCTGTTCTTCCTTCCCTCCTTTCTTTCTTAGTTAATTTTTTCTTTCTCATATCCTTTCTTTATTTTTCTTTCTTTCTTTTTTCTTTCTTTATTTGTCTTCCTTTCTTTCTTTTTTCCTTCTTTCCTTCCTTCCTTTCTTTCTTTTTTCCTTCTTTCCTTCCTTCCTTTCTTTCTTCCTTCTTTCTTTCCTTTTCTTTCTTTATTTTTTTCCTTCTCATATACTTTCTTTATTTTTCTTTCTTCTTTTTTCTTTCTTCCTTTCTTTCATTCTTTTTTTCTTTCTCTTTTCCTTTCTTTCTTTCTTTCTTTCAGTCTTTCTTTCTTTCTCTTTCATCATTTCTCTTTTTTCTTTCTATCTTTTTTCCTTTTTCTTTATTTCCTTCCTTCCATTCTAATTTGTTTTATTTTTTGCTTTCTTTCTACCATTCTTCCTTTCTTTGTTCCTTCCTGTCTTTCTTTCTTTGTTTCTTTCTTTCTTCCTTCCTTCCTTTCATTATTTCTTCCTTCCTTGTTTATTCCTTTCTTCTTTTCTTTCTTTCTTCTCTCATTTTTCCTTTCTTTCTTCCTTCTTTCTTTTTCTTCTGTTCTTTCTTTCATCCTTCTTTCTTTCTTTCTTCATTTTTTCATTCTCCTATTCTTTCTTTCTCTTTGTATTTATTTATTTCTTCCTTTCCTGATTTCTTCCTTCTTTCTTTCTTTCTCTTTTCATTTCTTTCTTTCCTTCCTTTCTTCCTTCTTTCTCTCTTTTTCTTTATGTCTTTCTTTATTCCCTTTTCTGTATTTCCTTCCTTCCTTCCATCCTCCTTTCTTTCATTTTTCTTTCTTTCTTTCTCCCATCCTTCCTTTCTTACTTCCTTCCTTTCTTTTTCTTTCTTTTTTTCTTTTTTCTTCCTCCCTTTCTTCCTTCCTTTCTTTCTTTTTCTCTTTCTTTTCCCTTCTATCTTTCTTCATTAAACTTTTCAAGGTCATAAAGTAATTTTTCCTTTTTTTGGCCTCTCAAGGATTATACATGTGATACCTTTAGAAGGAAATTACATAGGATCACCAAATTTGGATGGTCCCCATCAAGGGTTAAGAGGGTGGGACTGTATATGGGTCATCTTTTCCTTGTTTCAAGGTCACAAGGTCACTTTTTCTATATTCGGGTTGTCAAAGCTTGTTAATAAGATAGTTTTGGAAGGAAAATGACACAGGATCACCAAATTTGGTGGATGGGATCCCCTCAGGAAGTTCTCTGTTGGGTCACCTTGACCTTGTTTCAAGGTCACAGCAGTCAACTTAGTGAATTTTTCTATATCGGCATATTATGGAATTGTCCTTTCGGCGGTAGGATCTAGATCCCTGTGGTCTGTTGTCTTGATTTTACATCCCTCTATCACTTTGTCTGTTGCTCTTCCTTCTCTATCACTCTTTTGCAGGGTCTCTCCATTCTCTCCTCCCTTCTTGATTTTTCCCCTTCCCCATCTTTCCTTTATTCTTGTATTTCTCCTTCTGTGTTTATCTCTTTCTCGCTTTTCTTTACGTCACTCTTTCTGTCCACCTCCCTTTTTATTCATCTTTCCATCTTTCTTGTGCTCCCTCTTTCTTTATCACTTGGTCTGCATATTATATTTAAATCCCTCCATATCTCTGTTTTGCTCTTTCTGTCTCCCTCTCTGTCCCTTTCCATTCCTTTTCATATCTCTCTCTTACTCTCCTTTCATATCTTTCTGCCTGTCTTGATTTTTCAGTCCTTATTCGTGTGTCTGTCTTTCTGTCCATCTCATCTTGTCTGAGTCTCATAATGTCTTCATGAATCTTTCTGTTTTGTTCTCTCTTTCTGAGAGTTCTGGTCTTTCTTTTCTTTCTTGCTCTTTCCTTCTCTCTCTCTCTCTCTCTCTCTCTCTCTCTCTATCCTCCTTTTTATTCTGTTCCCCTTCTCTCTCTTTATTATTTTAACAATTGTAACCTCTTTATCTGCCTCCATTATCCCTTCTTTTCTGAACTTTCCATTTCTTTCTCCCTCTGTTACTCTCTCTTTATCTCTGTGTTTTTGTCTTTCTATCATTTTATTTGTCTTACCCTCTCACTGAATTTTCTCTCTCCTGCCATATCGCTCCATCTCTGCTTTTCATCTCTGCCTCTTTTTTTTTTACCTCTTCATTTGTTTAAACCTCTCTTCCACCCAGCTTCCTTATCTCTCTCTCTCTCTCTCTCTCTCTCTCTCTCTCTCTCTCTCTCTCTCTCTGTCTCCCACTGAGAGAAAATAAACCCATTATTCATGGTGAGTGCAGTCACTCTCTCCTCATTTAGCCTCATATTCAGGAGGATTATAGATATTATTACTCTGATCATTTAATATGTGACCTTTTCATAGACAGAATAGACAAAATAACTCGACTGTAAAATCACATTTTTATAACCGTACAAAGTAAAATTTGTTTCAGAAACTTATTTATCTATTTATTTATATTTTAATTGCTTTAAGCTTTTTTATAATGTTCAGCAAGAGTCATGAATTTTTGGGTTGCGTTTTTGTTACTGGCTACAAAATGATTCTGTCAGTTTGAAAAATAGATTTCTGTAAATAAATAAACAAACAAATAAATAAATATTATTGCCTGTGTTAATCTCTTGGTCATGAATATGAAACAAAAATAAGCAGCAGAGGTACTCCCATCCCATATCTTTCATTTTGTTTTTCATTTTTCATCCTAATATAAAAACATGCCATGATAACCACATTATCGTCTTCTATAATCCAAGGACACTTAAATTCTCCCTGAAGTTTATCTAAAATGAAGCAATATTGAAGATGCACCGTATGTCCTTCTGAGTCGAATGTATTTAAAAACCACTATTAAATCAGTAGCCTCATCATCCTTCATGTGTTTAAGTAGCCAATATTAATTAATGTCAACCAAGAATCCATGACAGCCTCGCCCAGAAAAGGGAAACTGGAGCACCCCCTGGAGCTAGGTCAGGGCGGGGAGAGCTCGCTGACAAGCTCCTGTTGGATGAGCCTAGGCTCTTGTGGTTTCGGCTGAACTTTACCCGAAGAAGCCACAGGAAGCCAGTAACACCTGGGCCCACCTTCTGCTGGAAATATCGAGGTCTGGTGCAATGTGAACCAAATGGCAGACGATAGCTTGGGTATACTGGTGCCTGGTGTCACAAACTGTCTCTAGGGATGACTGCACCTTCAAATATAGTTTTAACACATCGCAAGTCCTTTTAATTCGTAACTGTTTCAATGGTTACAGTACATTCACAGGGTTTTTTGCAGCAGACTAGATGTGCCACAAAATCTAAGACTAATAATAATAATATTAAAAACATTATTTTACAAAGAAGGTGTACATTTAATAATTATGCACTAAAGGCAAGGTGGATGTCACCGAATAGCCCCTGAGACAGAAGGTTTAGGGCCGATTTAACTCAGTGAAATCCACCAAATCTGAGGCGAATAATTGTTTTATTATATACTACACAGAAACATAAAAAAATGCCTAAATCAAGACATTTGAGACTCATCACAGCAAAGTGGGTATTAGGTCGGAAATGATTAATGTTGAGTTATTGGTACCATTTTGTAGCTGATATCCTAAGATTTAAAATGATAATAAATTTTCAAAAATATTTCGCTAGTTGTGGGGTAACTAACCAAAACCTTCCAGGACTTTTCAGCCTTTTAAGCAACTTTGGAGAAATTTGCATTCAAAGTTCAACAAAGTATTTAATAATTTCCAACTTGATACCCACTTTGCTGTGATGGGTCACATTTATTACTTATTTTTATTTATTTTAACTATGACAGAGGCAGCTCAGGAGAGCTCACTCTCACTCTTCACTCCCAGAACAGAGTGAGGTGCTGTATAGCTAATGGCTTCTTGTAAAATTCCTTCAGAGTTTTAGTATATACACTATATGGAAATGTAAGTAAACTGCATCCTGTAACAGTGTATTTTTTAATTTATTTAAAGTTTTTGTATATACCACACAGAAACATAAGGCCATATAAATATTGGAGGCTAGAGGGCCGAGAGTACCTGCATCCGGCAGTATGGGATGACCAAAGACTATAACCTTTCTTATTTTTATTTAACTTGAGGAAATAAGCTCATCCATGACTTGATATTATTTAGACGATCAAACAGTGGCTGCGGTGAACCCTTATCTTTTAGGTTTAAGGTCAGGTAGATTAAAATGTTGTCTGCAAAACAGTGGAACAAACATTATACTTATCAAAAACTGATGCCAAGGGCAGCAGATTTAATGAAAAGGGGACAGGGCCTAAAACAGAACCTTTGGGGACACCACTTGCAAACAGGGCTGTCTCAGCCATGTGATCAGAGAAATTCCTTGTTGCTGTACCTTTAACTTCAACTAGATTAACTTCACTTTGGATTTTCAAAAAAATTTAACTTTTTTATGCCACATGTCACATTAGTTAGAAAACATATTAGTGGATCGGATTAAAAATAACAAATCTGTCGGGAGCAGCACCTTCTCCTTCCTCCACCTTTATGACTAAAGCACCCTTGAGTAAGGTCCCTTTACCAACTGCTCCCTGGGCACTGCAGTGTGGCTGCCCACTGCGCCAAATGTGTATGCTCACTGTATACCTGTGTGTGTGTGTGTGTGTGTGTGTGTGTGTGTGTGTGTGTGTGTGTGTGCTCACTTTGGATGGGCTAAATGGAGAGCCAGATTTCCCTTGTGGGATTAATAAAGTATATCGAAACCAAAAAAATTCATATTTGTTCCTTTCACTGTATAGAATGATTCATACTTATTATGTTAGCATTAGCACATGTAATGCAACATCCAGAATGTTTTAGACGTAGAATGAAGAGACGATCCCTCTTTGCTCTGAATGCACCAGGCCTGGTGTGGCGCAGGATGGGCCATCTCCTGGGAGTGAGCTGCATGCTCCTGCTCGCCCTGACCGGCTCCGTGTCTTCAGCCTCCCTCGCTCCCGAGGACTACGCAGCCGACGAGGCTGAGCGCAACACCAACGACGTGCTGTTCGACGACTACCGCGGAAAAGGCTGTGTCGACGACAGCGGCTTCGTTTACAAGCTTGGCGAGCGCTTCTTCCCAGGCCATTCGAACTGCCCATGCGTGTGCACCGAGGATGGACCTGTGTGTGACCAGCCCGAGTGCCCCAAAATCCACCCCAAGTGCACCAAGGTGGAACATAACGGCTGCTGCCCCGAGTGCAAGGAGCTCAAGAACTTTTGCGAGTACAGGAGCAAGACGTATAAAATACTGGAGGAGTTTAAGGTGAGTTGCTGGAAATTGGCTTTCATGCTTGCTTTGTGTTAATGTGTTGTTTGTGCTTTTGAAAGGCTTCCTTTGTTAAATCTTTTATTTTTTATGAAACTTCTGTTTACAAACTGCTTCATTTTGTATTAGCATCTTCTAATGGTCACCAACTGACACATATGTAAATTTATTAATAATAGTAATAAGAATAATAAATAAAAAAAATCTGAAAGTTTCAGAAAACCTGAGAGTAGCAGGCGCGATGAGGTGGAGTCATGTAGATGTTCATTTTTGTAAAACAGATAGCAGTGTATTTGAAGTTTATGGATGTAATGTATTCTGAACATATTTTTTTAAGTGAATTCAAAACATTTCAGGTCTAAGTGTGAGGTTACCAGGGTTCATAATCTTTCAAAATAACCATGGCTTAAAATCAGACATTGTTACAGAACTTATGCAAGCAATTTTCCTTAGTGAAGCAACAGAAAGGAGATCATTAGTGACTCAGTACAGTGAAAAGGACAGAAAGCTAAGTGAGAGGATTCAAAGAGAGTCTTGGAAAGTAGCTTTAATTTTCTGGGTTTCTCTCCCCAAACCTGTCAGTGGGTGGAATGGTGACTGAAATGCTGTGAGGTGTGACTGTGTGTATGTGATAACTGCGATCCCATTCATGATTTAATACTGATACACACTTAATGTTTGTGTGATAGATCCCCCAGAGCCACAATAACCCCGAAGCAGTTACTTAAAATAAATGAATTAATTTTTTATTGTTGAAAACTTGCATGTCACAGAACTACTGCTGGCCTCTGATCAGGGCTGTGTCCCCTTGCTTGTGGTACCTTAGTACAGCATCTGACACCATTGATCAGACTATTGTCTTTAGATTTAATAGATTTAGTAAATGGTAACTTCTCTATATATAATAATGTTAAGTTTTGGTGTTCCACATGGCTCTGTTTTAGACCCTGTTTCATTTTAGTAATTTTAGTATTTTTAGTATTTTTAGTCGTTAAGAAGAACATTAGAATTAGCCTAATTTAGATCCTGAAAATGTACAAATACTATAGTATTCTTAATTGAATGAATTAAATATGGATGTGTGGTGTGTGGGTCATGTGACACTGGTGAACACCACACTGGCAAACTAACATCACAGGATAAATGATCTCCTACAATGTAGTCTGCCGTTGCAGTGTGCCCACATGTGATGCCCATTTCAAGCTCATCCATCACCATAAAGCTCAGCTTTATTGTGTCCATGCAATGAGCAACAATCCACTTGACAAAGTAATCCATTTGCTTTCTCTGTGCATCAGTAAGCATATTTTTCCTTGTTTTAAAATTAGCTTGTTTATATTGATTTCATCGAGACTGCAAGCCAATCAATCATGCACAGAAACCCTTGGCATATCTAAAGAGGCCTGTCAGTCTCGAACAGATGCCTCAGCATTCAGAGTGGAGCTTTGACGAACGCATTTCTAATCTGCCAAAAACTTTTCAGAAACCCGTGCTCATGTATAAGTGCCTGAATGAGTCGGCTGACAGCATCTTTCTTCTACTCTGTAGGACATTCTTATTGAGCAAAATGTCTACTTTTTTTGTCCAAACTCAAAGTGTCATATTCAAGGCTGCAACTTAAGTACAAAAATTATATCTGTGTCTACCCGGTTAAAGTTCCTTGTACTCAAAGTTGGGTTACGAAGCTGACTATTCAGATTATTAAAATCACCTGTGTGGGGTTAACAAGACACCAGGAAGTCAAACTAAACCTGAAACTTGTCAGAAGTGCATACTGTATAAGTGGTCCTGTGTGGCATATTATGAGTTTACAGCAAGGAGACACAGTGAAAGACTTTTTGAAATGCAGCACAAAAGTAAAGCAATAATATAAAAACAGAATCAGCATTACAGGTAGGAGTGCTGTGATGAATACCTAACATGAAAACACTGCAACCTTGACAAAGAACTCTTTCAAATAGGCACATTTTCTTTCCTCTGGAAAATGTTAATGACACTTAAAATGTATTTTTAATACAACTTACAAAAATTGTTTTATAAATTGTCATTATTTTAAAATGTTTACTTTTTAATTATTACTAATTACTTTACTAATTATTGTTGTAACACCTTAACTCATTATTTTGATGTATTTAGGTAATTATCTCATTATATTAGCAGGTCAATTTTTATTTATGCATGCAACATAGCAAGAAATATCTTAGAATAATGAATTAGAAAATTATAATTACAAGATATCGAGTCAACATACAGACTAACAAATCAAAATAACAGCTCATTAAGTTAAAATAATGATGATCATGTCAGAATAACGATGACCCAATTCAGAAGTCCTTATAAATAAGACAAAATAATTACAACCACGTCAAAATAACCAAGTCATTAATCATTTAACAAGATAAACCATGAATTAGTAAGTTTACAAAATGAGATACTTAGTCAAAATAAGTTGGTAAACCAAGCAACAAATGAATAAGTAAAAATATGACTTTATGGGTTCAAGTAATAATCACCAATTCAAAATGACGTCATACTAAGTCAAGAAAAACAAGATGCTAAGTCAGAACAAGACCTTCTAAGCTAAGGTCATGATTATATATTAATTTATGTGGTGAACCACTTAATACTTCTAGGGTCTCAGTTGACCCATTCACTCTCACACCTAGGGACAATTTGGAACAGTCAGTTGGCCTAATGTGCCTGTATTTGGACTATGGGAGGAAACCTGGAAGAAACTCAGTCACGCATGGGGAGAACATGCATACAGATATCTACACAGAAATGTCCTCGCTGACCCCAGGACACAAACTCAGGAGCTTCTTGCTGTGAGACAGATGTGCTAACCACTATACCGTGTAACCCCTTAGGTCATGATTAACTAAACTTATCAAATATTAAACTAATGATGTATGAAGTTAAAGAAAATGAGATAGAGGTTAAAATAATGAAATATAATGTTAAATGACTTTACATAATGAGTTATTAAACTAAAATTATGATCTAGCACCTGATAAAAGAAAGGAATATCACACCTTAGATATTTTCTGAGGATGCTATCACGCTTGGACCTACAGTGGATAGTACAAAAAAAAGTCTACACATTTCTATTATGATGGTAAGGAAAATCTAACAAAAAATGTATAATTACTTGCGTGCATAAATATGCACACCCTCAAATTAACACTTTGTTGAAGCAGGAATTGATTTCATTGCTATTCAGTATTTTTAGGCATGAGTTTAGAGGGAGTGTTGGACATCTTGACTTAGCACTCTTTTTTGCAAAAGCACTTCAAATCTGTCAGATTGCGAGGGCATCTCCTGAACACAGCCCTTTTTAGGTCACAACATAGATTTTCAAATGGATTCTGTCTGGGCTTGAGCTGTGCTATTTATTCTGGTGAAGCCATTCCTTTATTGATATGGAGGTATGCTTTGAGTCAGTGTTGTTCTGAAAGGTGAAATTCCTCTACATCTTCAGTTCTTTGTGCCAAAATTAAATGTTATTTTAAAATCTACATAACTCTCTCCATTTTAATTAAAACCCCAGTTTCAGAAAGAAAAAAAAAAAAAAAGAAAAAAAACTTCTGATGCTACCACCATCATGCTTCACCATGGCTTTTTTTGGTGATATGGAGTGTTGTTTTCACCCCGCACATGCATTTTGGAATTATGGTCACAAAGTTCAACCTGGATCTTATCAGATCATTTTTTTTTCCCTTATGTTTTTGGGAGACTTTGTAAAGATTTTTGCAAACTCAACCCAGCTTGGACGTTTTTCTTTAGATGTTCTTTGTTTTTTCTTTATATAGACAGATGAGATTGTTGTTACATGTAGAGCACAATGAATACTTGCCAGAAATTGCTGCAGCTTATTTAATGTTGTTAGCCTCTTGGCACTTTCCTGGATCAGTTTTCTTCTCGTCCTTTCACTAATTTTGAAAGGACAGCCAGTTCTTTGTATTGTACTGTATTTTCTCCACTGTTGATGACTGTGTTCACTCTATGCCATAGTATATGTAATGCCTTTGAAATTACTTTGTACCCTTTTCCTGATTGATACTTTCCAACAAGAGGATCCCTTTGATGCTTTGTAAGCTGTTTGCAGACAATAGGTTATGCTGTAAGATGCAACTAAGTTTATGTCAGGAATATCCTACTACAACAGCAGAACTTTATATGGGGGGTTAAATGAATTGATTACTATTATATACTAAGTAACATGAGCTTGAACGTGATTGGTGAATTCTGTTCACAGCCACATCCCCAATTATTACAAAAAAATGCAACCACATTCTTTTCATTTTTTAAATTTGTATTTTTGCCTAAAAGATTTGTTTAGGCATTTTAAAAACATTCTCAGTTTCTTATTAGAACTTTTTTAAAGCCTAAATGAGGCACGTGGGATTTTTTGTTTTGTTTTATTTAGTTTTTTTAAATAGGGAAATGAGGTGACTGTCGAAGTCCAAAAGGTAAATGTAGATAAAGTGACTGAAGTTATGCAATACACCCTAGATGAGAGGCTTTTACATGTACATTTAACTTGGATTAAACTTTAAACTCTGAACAGCAGCCTTGCAGTTCCAAAAATCTTCAGAAAAAAGAAATAAACCAATCTCATAATCACAGCATCTAACACCGAATTCTGTGTCGGTTTTTCCAAGGTTTTGAGGTTAGTTTAAAACTATATATATATATATATATTGATTATGCAGCGCCAATTCCCAGGTGTGGGCGCTGATGAGGAACCAGGATTTTTTTTTAACCAGCCTTATATATATATATATATATATACACACACACACACACATAAATGGTGGGGGGCATAGTGGCACAGTGGCACAGTGGTTAGCACGTTCGCCACACAGCAAGAATGCCTGGGTTCAATTCACGTGCTTGGGCGTTTCTGTGTGGAATTTGCATGTTCTCCCCTTCTTGTGTGGGTTTCCTCCGAGTACTTTGGTTTCCTCCTACAGTCGAAAAATATGCTAGGTTGGTTGTTCCAAATCACCTCTAAGTGTGAGAGTGAATGTGAATGTTTGCAATGGCCTGGTGAGCCTTTCAGGGTGTACCCCACCTTCACCCAGAGTCGACTTAGAAGGGCATCAGCCTCCTCGTGACCCTAATAAGGATTA
>JAQMYF010000012.1:3131888-3142413 GCA_030014195.1 Neosilurus mollespiculum | reverse complement strand
TCGGCTGAGATGGGCGCCAGCCTCCCCGCGACCCTAAGTAGGAATAAGTGGTTCAGAAGATGAATGAATGAATGAATATTTATATAATAATAAATATTAAAATTAGATTAAAAAAGTCAATAAAGTCAAAGTTTACATGAGTTGGAATCATGTATAAGTTTATATATGCTTAGGAGCACAAGCTGAATAGAAAAAAGGATGTGCGAGTGCTCTCAGCGAGCTCCGCTCTGGTTGTTTGGTATTTACTTGTGAAAGTCTTGTGCCACTCAGGAGTCCTGATGGAGCCACTTAACACCTGGCCAGCTTTATTGAATAGCCTGAAGCTTCGGGGCGAGTTCAGATTCCCAAGCGCTTGAGTAAGGGCTGGGACATGAGCTCTGAACGATCTCATCCAAGCTTGTGGGACCTCCAGACATAAAATGGTGGTAATTAGAGTCGATGTGCATCTCACAGTATTTCCACCCACAGAAGAAAAGAAAAATAAGACTGTGTATAGATCTACAGCCTGGGGTTCTCGTGGCATTCAGGCGCTGGATGAATCGGATAAAATCCCTGCCGTTCTCGCGGAAGTGGAATCATCTCGTCTGGGGTTATTGTCTAATTTTCAAGGTTTGTGAAGTTCAAACTTAATGTGTAGATCACTGCACTTCAGATGAATAGTTTTCAATCAAAAGGTGGTTCATACCAATACACGAGCTTCAGTACATTAGACCTACGCTCATTTGAAATGTCAACGTCCAGATCGAACACACAAACCTACATAAACACACCCACACACACAGCTTTTTCTTTTTTCATCTTTATCACACACACACTACATTGTGTTTGAGTCACTACTTATTGCTCAGATACCTACTAGAGAATCACCTATAAAAAGCACCTGATATGAAACGCTCCAAATGACGTTCCGGTCCACTCGCCTGAAGAAACGTTTTAATTCCACATGCCGATGAGAATCAAACAAGTAGGCCAACACCAAAACTGGAGCTGTGAACTGGTTTCGATCAGTTAAAATCCCCAGCTACCTGGAAGACAAAATAAAGTAAGTCAGAACTAAACACATTCGTGACAAAGCACTTCACGGTGTGTTAATACAGGATACATGACCATAACAGAATATCTTCTATCTTTAGCATTTCCATTAGTTTTGGTTATTCATACTACGTTTGTTTTTGTTTTTGTTTTTTTGCTTGTTTTTTTTATCTCCAAACACATTTGTTGTGCATGTTATTTATCCTTGATTACAGTGCATAATCACCGTGGCATTGTTGCTTCAGTTGGTCATGTCAAGGCTCAGCAACATTAATATGCCAATAAAATGAAGTCCGTCTTTATATAAATTTAGACAAACACCGGGCGCGGTGGCACAGTGGTTAGATCGTCCACCTCACAGCAAGAAGGTCCCAGGTTTGATTCCCAGGCTCGGGGCATTTCTGTTTAAAGTTTATATGTTCTCCCTATGCACATGAGGCTGATTGGCTGTCCCAAATCACCCCTAGATGTGAGTGTGAATGGTTTTATGTGTGTTGGCTCTGGAACGATCCGGTGAGCTGTTCAGGGTGTACCCCGCCTTCGCCCAGAGTCGACTGAGATGGGTGCCACGCGACCCTGATTAGGATTAAGCGGCTTAGAAAACAAATGAATGAATCAGAATCCAGAATCAAAATTCTTTATTGATCCCTGAGGAAATTGTGTGTGAATAGACAATACATACACAAACAGGTTTTTTTACTCTTATATGACTTCACTGGTGAATTCTGGATCCTGATTGGTCAGAAGGTATTGATAAATTTCCTCTAAGAGCAGCTCTACATATAGTGCAGCTTTAAATCGCATGTTTATATTAAAGCTTATTCTTTTTGTTGTACTCACTCTCTTACTCACTTGTTTACTGAACCGCTTAATCCTATCGGGGTCGCAGGGAGGCTGGACCATATCTCAACCGACACTGATCGAAGACAGACTACACCCTGAGCAGCCTGCCAGACCATCACAGAAATAATGCACACATAACCATTCACACTCACACCTACAGGCAATTTGGAACAGCCAATTAGCCTACTGTGCATTTTTTTTTTTTTTTGGACAGTGGGAGGAAACCGAAGTACCCGGAGGAAACCCCCGCAAGCACGGAGTCGGAGCCTAGGACTCAAACTGAGAATTGAACCCAGGACCTTCATGCTTTGAGGCAGATGTGCTAACCACTACACCACTGTACCGTTCTATTCTCTTTGTTGTAACAGATTATTCACGGGAACTTGGATGGCAGGCGTACTTATTTTTTAATTAATAAAATAGAGTACAAACCAAGTTTCAATAAAAAGGTGTGTAAAGGAAACTCTCTAAATCACCCAATGGAGCATCAGAATTATTACCTTCGCAGAGGAGGTCATTTTTCACCCTCAGTTTGCTTGCTGGTGTACTGAATAGCAGGATTTCAAAAACTTATGTGCAGATTTTCGTTAAATTTCTACCAAAGGCGGGGCTTTGGACAAGAAAGATCTCATTGGATATAGGAGATAATCCGGATCAAATTCTGGATCCAGGAATTTTTTTTAAAGGATTCTTTAAAATTGTTAGAGAGGACAATCTTTGTCAGTTTGTTTCATATGGGGGATTGGCATGCTTGGTGGAGGTTTGCGCTCTCCGAGTGCTCCTCAATCACTCTCACCAATGCTGGGTGAAGGCAGGGTACAACCTGAGCAGCTCACCAAACCATCGCAGGGCAACACATACAACCATTCAAGTGCACATCCACAACAAGGGGCCATTTAGCACAGCCATTAAGTCTAATGACTTTCGATGGATGGCATGATAGACTCATGAATGTCCGAGCTAGCTCAACCACATGTCTTTGGACTGCAGGTGGAAACTGAAGTACCCGGGGGAACCCCGTGCAAGCATGGGGAGTATATAAAAAACTCCACGCAGAAACGCCCGAGCATGGGACTCAAACCCAGGACCTTCTGGCTGTGGGGCAGCTGTACTAACCATTACTCCACTATCCGACCATATTTTGTTGAATATACATGAGATTGAACACTCTTCTAATTAGTGCTTATGGGAACTAAATATAGCTAGCTAGCACATTAGCAAATACGGCATGTGGCTGTTTTGTAATTATGAATCGAGGGTAGGAATTCGCAGGCCTGATCATCTGAGCATGTAAACATTCATGTATGAGGCTCAGTGTTGGATAGGTTCGATGCAGCAGCCAAACAACAACATTTTTATATCATTGAGATTAATTTAGATTTTTTTTTCTATTTAAAACAACTGTACATGGTCCACAAATTAATTACAGTTGTTCCCCACAGTTGCACAAAGAAAAAGCAATAATGACACACAGGTAGTGTAAATTAACCTGCTCGTGCACTAAATTAAGTTGTGTGCATCGTAGGACAGGTGTATTAATGCTGCCTTCCTGATTAAAACTTTTCGCCAGCACTCATGTCATCACTACAGAACTGTTCCAAATTGAAATTAGTTCCCTGTATACCGGAGTAGGCTGGGGAGACCTGGTGCCCTTGGGGAATATGAGGCATTTTGAGTTATTAAAAATGTTTTGCTTATAGCATCTCTGAGGCAAGACATCAAGAGCTTGATGATTACTTCACAGATTGGTTTGGGAGTGGCTAAAATGAGAAGTGAAACATGTAGCACGGTTCTCGTCGGGACTGAAATGAGAGTGAAATTACCAACTGCAGGAGGATGTGCAATAAAGTACGACTCCGTGCTCATTATTTATCAGTTAAAGCATTAACTGCTGGTATGATTTCAGAATGATGGTGTATATAAAAGAAGACTTACTACAAAACCATATATCAGTTGCAATGTGGATAGTGGGTGGAATTTTCATTCATTCATTCATTCTCTGAACTGCTTAATCCTAATTAGGGTCGCGGGAAGGCTGGCGCCGATCTCAGCCGACTCTGGGCGAGGGCGGGGTGCACCCTCGACGGGCACGCAAGGCAGAAACACACTGACGGCAATCCAGTGGTGAGACACAGACAGTGAGAGACATGGCTGGCCTAATTAGGGTCGCGGGGATCCTAGCGCCTGGCGCCTATCTTAGCCGATATTGGGTGAGGGCAGAGTACACCAGGCCATCGCAGGGCAGAAAGACGCTGTCGGCAATGCGGCCTACTCTTGACGAAAGTCAGGAATGGTTCTTTTATATCTTTTACGTTCTGATTCATTTCACATATCGACACAGTGAAAATCATTACATCCATAAAACTTCAGCAACAGTAAGCCATCAAAATAACAGCTTTTCTCTGTTGTTTTTTCTTTCTTTATTTTTTAAATGCACTACAAAAACCACATGTTGACAGAAAGTTTCATTTTGGTTGATTTGGCATGGAATGACCCAGTGGTGGTAGCATCATGCGGTGCACATCCATGATTCCATTGGTTCAATGAATGGCAGCATGGTGGCATGGTGGCCGGCACATCCGGCTAACAGCCAGATGTTTGTGTCCCAGTGCACAGGAGTTTGTGTCCTGGGTTTGTGTTGCAGTGCTTGCGTGGGTTTACTCACAGGGTTTCCTCCCACATTCCAAAGACATGCACATTATCTAACTGGCTGTTCCAATTGCCTCTAGGTGTAAATATGACTGGCAAACAGTTCAGCGTGTGCACCGCCTTCTCCCAGTGTCGGCTGAGATAGGCTCCAGCCTCCCCGTGACCAGATTAGTATTAAGCATCCTTGACTGATGCTTTTTCTCAGTACTTAACTCTCACTGAATTTTGCTAGATGGGTTTCTCTTTGGAGCAGCACAGTGGTAACAAGGTTAGCACGTCCGCCTCACAGCAAGACGTTCCTGGGTTTAAGAACCGGACTCGGCGAGGCATTGCGTTTCAATGTGGAGTTTGCATGTTCTTCATGTGCTGGTGTGGGTTTCCTCTAGGGACTCTGGTTACCTCCGACAGTCAAAAACATGCACAATAGGCTAAATGGCTGTTCCAAGCTTCTCCTACATGTGAGTGTGAATGGTTGTATGTGTGTTGGCTCTGTGATGGACTGGTGAATTGTTCAGGGTGTACCCTGCCTTGGCCTAGAGTCGGCTGAGATAGGTTCCAGACTTCCCATGACCCTAGTAGGATTGAGGAGTTTGGCAAATGGACGGATGGTTTCCTCTTGGCCCAGTGGTTTTCAAAGCTGGGTCTTTAAACCATGGTGGTTGTAGCATAATGTTGGGAGTCACCCCTTCACGTCTTGGTTCTCTGACCACTACCTTTACCTGATTACCAACATTTGTGGTTGCCTTCCTTTAAACCAGTGTATTTCAAAGTAAGATCTGTGAAATAATGGTGGTGGTAGCCTTGCATCAGAAGTTACCACTGGCTCTTGGTTTATTGTCTGACGCCCACCTCACTTGGCTGGATTACTGGATTACTCAGACGGATGGTTGCCTTCCGGCCAGTGATTGTTGAAGTAAGAGCTGGCGATCTACAGGGATTTATGAAGTATAATCAAGGGGTCTGTTATTTAATAGCAGTGGTGGAAACACAATCCACCATCGTCAAAGCTCTATTTATTATTGGATTTATAGAGTAATTAGCCTATCGGACAGGTCACTTAAGCTGAATGGCTTTAATCAACAAATCAATAACACAAAAACAATTAGGTCTATAAATAAGTTCAGTATGTTTAGTTAGGGGAAGTTCAGGAATTCAAAGCCCCATGGCTACAATAAATAAATAAATTAATAAATGAATATTTAAGTAGCTGAATTATGTTAATTAAAGCTGCAGCCAGTCTCTGGAATTCGTTTCACAGTTAAAGGGTCTCAGGTTGCAAAAGGTTTAAGAACTTCTGATCGAAAGCAACAGGTGGGCAACTTTAATGAGTGTAAGGATTATTTTTATTCAGGTCTCTATGCGACGTTGTTATACAGTGTATAGTAGGTATGAGATAAACACAGTCACCCACTCATAAGCCAAGCCACTGAATCGTACTAACCTCACAGAGGGGCGTATGTCAGTCGACACTGGGTGAAGGCAGGGTACACCCTGAACAGCTTGCCTGACCATCGCAGGGCCAACACACACATCGGTTCATACTTACACCTCGGGGCATTTTGGAACAACCACTTAGCCTAATATGCATGTCTTTGGACTGTAGGATGGAAACCGGAGTACCCAGAGTAAACCCATGCGAGCTCCACACAGAAACAGCTGAGCACGGGACGTAAATCCAGGACCTTCTTGCTGTGAGGCAGATGTGCTACCAATGACGCCACCCCATGTCCGATATTTTGATCCTAAAGTATGAAGTATAAGTACTACAGTGTTTGGAAAAATAATCAATGAGCACTTTTTAGCTCCGCCTAGGAGGCGATGTTTTGGGTTAGGTTTGTGTGTGTGTTAGCAGGATTATACAAAACTTTATGTTAGATGTACCAGCCTCTGTTAGATGCAGGAGATGATACAGATCAAATTCTGGATCCAGGAATTTCTTTTAAGGATTCTTGAAAATTGCGGCAGAGTAGTGCAACGGTTAGCACGTCCGTCTCACAGCAAGAAGGCCTGGCTTCGATTTCCGGGCTCGGGGTGCTTCTGTGTGGAGTTTGCATGTTCTCCCCATGCTTGCGTGGGTTTCCTCCAGGTACTCCGGTTTCCTCCTACAGTCCAAAAACATGCACAGTAGGCTAATCTGCTGTTCCAAATCACCCCTAGGTGTGAGTGTGAATGGTTGTATGTGTGGCAAGGTGTCCAGGGTGTACTCCGCCCTCACCCAGAGTCGACTGAGATGGGCACCAGCCTCCCTGCGACCCTAATTAGGATTAAACGGCTTAGAAAATGAATGAATGAATGAATCTTCACAATGTTAAAATTTTGGAACATTCCTGGATCCAGAATATGATTCAGATCATCCCCAAAACCTAATGAGATGTTACTCGGGTCAGACTCCACCCTTCAAAGTTTTTTTTGCGTAAAATTCTAACAAACCAATCAACAAATGCTGATAAAAACACGGCTTTTTTGACAGAGGTTAAAATGATGGACAAGCATGTAGCCAGTTAATCTGATGATCTAAACTTCAGTCTTGGTACTGGAGGCGGTGTATACCCCAAACAGGACATACGACATATCCAATAGATTTAGCTGAACTCCATTACCCTTTAGACAGCTAATATTGCCCATCAAGTGGGTGACAGAGGTGGATCAGTGATTAGGGCTCTGGGCTACTAATCAAAAGCTCAGGGGTGCAAGTCCCATACCACCAAGCCGTCACTCTTGGGCCTCGAGCGAGGCCCTTAGCTTCTCGACCTCTCAGTTGTATAAATGAGATAAAAATGTGAGTCTCTCTAGATAATGGCATCTACCAAATGCCTTAAATGTAAATCTTCTTGATATGACAGTATATGTGTGTATTCAGTAGTGAATGTGTAGTCCTGTACTACTGAAGTGAAGAGGTGCTGCAGTAGCCAGTATTTACATTCATCACGATAATCTTTGGGGAACGATCCTGATTACTGATACATGAAAAGAAGCCATTGATCGCAAGCCTAGCAGGCTGTCTAACAAACTGTTAGCTACTTGATATGTATAGTATTGATTGTATTTATGCATAGATCGACTCCTTTCAGCTAATTATGTGACTTGTGAAGAAAAAAGGCTTCGAAAGAGCTAATTTATGGCTCGCACAGCAAAAAGACGAATACTTATGCAATCATAATTTTTTGCTATATTGATCCACTTCAGTGTTACGGGCTAATTTGTGTAGATTGGTGGCACAAACTGAATGAAGTCATTTTAGTCTCAAGTACTTCAACTACAAAATGGGGGATTTTCTTTTTAAGCCATTACATTATGCGTTTTTTTTTCCTCAGAGGACAAGATTTAAAGGTACAGTAACATTTTGGAGGGATCAGTAATTAAACTTCAGTTGGTTGCAATCTGGAATCTCACCACTAGCTGCCGCTAGATACCTCTAAATACCTCTAAATCTTACACACTGTCCCTTTAAGGTCGATGACTTGTATTCTCAAAGCTAGAGTAAGTAAAGTGAATCCATCTAAATAGCTCTGATACTTCCGAGCTTGATACGAGCCTGGGAGCTGCCCCTGTGCCTTCACTTGAGAATTCTGTTTTAAGGGATAAACAGAGAGATAAGCTTTTCCAAAACATTCTGGTATTTAAAAAGATTGATTGCTTTTCACCGTTCCGGGGAAGTGTGTGGAGCTCAGTAATATTCCAGAACTGATATAGTTGCAAGCAGTGATTCCTGGGGTCCAAGTGAAGGGACTATATGAAGAATGTGAGTGGTGATGAAGAGGAAGAGAAGTGATGAAGAGGAAAAGGAGTGATGTAGACAGGATGATGTCACATAACAGAGTTTGGAATCTGTGAAAATGATTGAGAGGAAAATGAGTAATGATAAAAAAAAGAGTGATGAAGATGAATTATGAAGGGGGTGATGGTAATGAAAAGGTGATGATGTCACAGACAGGGGTTAGAATCTGTCAAGATGATGAGTGATGATGAAGAGGAGTGATGAAGATGAATAGTGAAGAGGAGTGATGAGGATGATGTTACAGAGAGGTCGGAATCTGTGAAAATGAGTGATGATGAAGAGGAGTGATGAAGATGATGCGACAGAGAGAGATGATGCCACACCCCAGCCTGCACTTGTATGTGGGACCCATGTGAGCAGTAAGCGGGCTGAAAATTGGGACCCATATGGGACTGTCCGTGGGTTCCATAGTGGCCCCATTTGGGTTAGGTTTGGGCTGTATAGCCAAAAAGTGGGTATGGGCTCAATATGGACATTTTAACTGGGGTCACTTGAGTCACCTGGATGCCTCCCACATTGGCAAGTCAATGGCTGAAGAACAGTAAAGATTGATTTGTATCAGTTCTTCTTTAGAATTTGTGCGATTCTGACAATGAACCAATCGCACATCTTTGTTCTTGAATGTCTATTGACCATTATTACTAAAAACAGTGCTTTTCAAAAGCAGTTTATAAAAATACATCACCTGTGTTGTTTTATATAACCAACCTATGCACTTCCTCAACAACCCTCGCCTTTCAATTGCATAATGTCAGAAAAATAAACGTGGGTTTAACAGCCTGCACTTAATATTTTCAGAGTCATCGACTCTCCAAAAAGATCTGGCAGCAGATCGAGTACACTCATCCAGAGAGCGCAAGTCAGCAGGATCAACTGTCTATTCATGTGTTAATAACGTTTTGGGATTCATGCTGCGCTACAGGATGACAACTGTGACAAATCCTTGATTGCAAGAGTGCCATCAAAGCACAAAGAGGCAGAAAAACATCTCCGTCACACGGTTAAGCTAATTGCCGACTGCTTGCCAAACAGGATGTAATTACTGGTAAACTCCCTCCAATAGATGTGCCTATGACACTCCAACAATTTTCCTAATAGACTGATTCATGAAAGGTAGAATATTTGTGTCTGTCAGTTTCATGATCATAGGCTGAGGAGAATAAGGCACCTGAGCAGGTGGAAAAATACACCACAAATATTGTGACACTTATCAGTGAAGATGTCTTACAGAACCGTGGATTTGTGAGCATGCTCTGTAAGCACACCAAGGAGTACGTACAGCTCCTGAGTCCCTGCACCTGCCCTATCCAAATCCACTCCTAACCCTTCCTGCCCTGTCCTCACTATCTATGGCCAATTCCCACTTTTGCCATCCTTGTCCTAATCTTCAACATCCCTGTGCCTTATGTTTCATCCCTATCTCACTCTGCCTCATCTTTATCCTGCTCTCTCCTATGATGAAGATTGGACAAAGAGCCCAGTAACTACATTTTTACATTTGCATTTGTGGCATTTGGCAGACACCCTTATCCAAAGGCGACTTATATTTTTATTCAACCCAGCTATTCAGGGTTAAGGGCCTCACTTAAGGGCCCAACAGTGGCACCATGACTTGAACCCCTGACCTTCAGATCAGTAATCTGCGCAAACTGGGCAAAGTACTAAAGGTCTGTGCTGATCAACTGCCGGGGGTCCTGACGAGAATTTTTAACACCTCCTGGGAACAGGCCATAGTAGCACTGTGCCTCAATGCAGCAACCATCGTTCCAGTGCCCAAGAAATCCACCATCAGCAGCCTCAATGACTACAGACTGGTTGCATTAATGTCTGTAGTCATGAAATTCTTTGAGAGGCTTGTTCTTCACCACCTCAAGTCCTGCCTTCTTCCGGATTTCAACCAGCATCAGTTTGCATGTAAAGCAAATAGATCCTCAGCTGATGTGGTCTCTACTGTTCATCACATTGCAGCAAGCCACACAGAGAAACAGGGAAATTACGTCACGATGATTTTTGTAAACTTTAGTAGTGCCAAACATTCATCATCAGAAAGCTGACTGACCTGTGAGTGGATCGACAGTTTCCTGATGGACAGTCAGTGAGGATTAGGAGGCATACAACTTCATTAGGAGGCATACAACTTCACCAGGGGCAGTGGTGGCCTGGTGGTAAGGTGCTGGGTTACTGATCCCAAGGTCGGGGGTTCAAGCCCCACTATCGACGGGT
>JAQMYF010000012.1:3098652-3117438 GCA_030014195.1 Neosilurus mollespiculum | reverse complement strand
TCAATTTACGTTCCTACCCTCACCTATGGTCACGAGCTTTGGGTAGTGACTGAAAGAACGAGATCGCGAATACAAGCAGCTGAAATGAGCTTCCTTCGCAGGGTGGCAGGTCTCTCCCTTAGAGAGAGGGTGAAAAGTTCCGCCATCCGGGAGGAACTCGGAGTAGAACCGCTGCTCCTTCGCGTTGAGAGGAGCTAGTTGAGGTGGCTCGAGCATCTGATTAGTATGGTGTTTTGGGCATGTCCAACCGGGAAGAGACCCCAGGGGCGACCCAGAACATGCTGGAGGGACTACATCTCTCGGCTGGTCTGGGAACGCCTCAGCATCCCCCCGGAAGAGCTAGAGGAATTGGCTGAGGAGAGGGACGTCTGGACCTCACTGCTTAGGCTGCTGCCCCCGCGACCTGACCCCGGAACAAGTGGAAGAAGATGAATGAATGAATGAATAATGTAAATTCCAAAAAAGTATTTATGTATAGTAACAAAGTACCATTACTCATTTATGTTCCATCTCTGACTCAGAGGGAGTGAGACGTGAACTTCCTGGAAAGAACACTGAATAAGTCGCTTTTCAAACAGTGATTTGTCCGTAAGTACAGCGCTAAATGTTGCTTTAAAGTGTAACGTCATAAATAGTGAATTTCTACTCCAGTGGAAGTACAGTGACTCCCCAGACCTCGGAGGCTTCGCTGGCTTTTAAACAAGTGGCTAATGGTTTCTGTAAGCAATGTGAGGGAAAAAAAGAAAGAAATAATGCAATTTATCATATTTAGCTCAAAAATTGTTCCCCTTCCTTCAGACTAATTATCAGGCAAAGTCACGGCAAGTTTAGAGAAAAAAAGTGCTGCAGTAGAAGAAAATTAAAAGTAAGTCAGGACTCAAGGCCTGGAGCACTTCGTCTGGTTCTTTTATTTATTCTTTCATTCATTCATTCATTTTTTAAGCTGCTTAATTCTAAAATTAGGGTCACAGGGAGGCTGGTGCCCATCTCAGCCGACTCTGGGCGAGGGCAGAGTACACACTGGACAGCTCGCCAGGCCATCGCAGGGCAGAAACACGCTGACGGCTATGCAGCTACTTTTTACGGAAATCAGTAATGGTTCTTTTACATGAGTCCCACCATAGACAGTGAGAGACATGGCCGGCCTTTGATAACCCAGTTAGCTGCACTGGGGGGACAGCAGTGAGAACCCGCTGATAGTGGGGCTTGAACCCCCAACCTTAGGATCAGCAATCCTGCACCCTACGAACCAGGCCACCACTGCCCCTATATAATAAATTAGTAATGTAAATATAATAAATATAAATACACAGGGCAGCACAGTGGGGTCGAGCTTAGCATGTAGCTATGACAGCAAGAAGGTCCTGGGTTCGAGCCCTGGGCTCGAAAAGAGTGTTTCTTTGTAAAGTTTGTATGTTCTCCCTGTACTTGACTGGGTTTCCTCCGGGTGCTTCTGGAACTTCATGTGAGTGCCCTTCATCTGGCAGGTGTTCCTTGGGTGAGCGGCAAGGACACGGTCGTTATCCTGTAATGGCAGCACAGTGGTGTTGTGGTTAGCATGTCCGCCCCACACGAGAAGGTTCTGGGTTTGATTCCCGGGGCTCAGGGGGATTCTGTATGGGGTTTTGCTTGCGTGGGTTTTCTTATGGATTTTGCTTGCGTGGGTTTTCTTATGGATATTCCAGTTTCCTCCCACAGTCCAAAAACATGCACAGTAGGCTAATTGGCTGTTCCAAATCACCCTTATGTGTGAGCATGAGTGTGAATGGTTGTGTGTGTGTGTTGGCCCTGTGATGGCCTTGCGAGCTGTGCAGAGTGTACCGCGCCTCCGCCCGGAGTCGGCTGAGATGGGCGCCAGCCTCCCCACGTCCCTAATTAAGATAAAGCGTGTGAATGAACAACAACAACAATGATAATAATAATAATAATAATTATAATAATAATAATAATAATATTATTAATAATACACAGTCTGTGGTCTTCTGCTGGAACCAGTATTGACAGTACATTCATTTGTAATTCAGATTTACTTTTCAAGATCATTTATTAGCATTTAAAATGATACATTTATAAGGAATTAATTAATTAGGTTAAATTATTCTTATTCATTAAGCAAATGATGTCTGGAGATCAATAGACTGTTATGCAGATGAAGGTCAAGGCTTTTGACACTGATAATAACATGAATGTAAAACTTTGGGGATTTGCAGTGACTTAAAAGATTGTTGATGTTATTTTGCATTTTAAATGCTAATACACTAAAATATGCTAATGGTTAGTTTTGCTCTTTTTTTGTACATGAATGATGCATACTAATCATTCTGACTGACTTCTGCAATGTTTCAGTATGAAAATGTTAATGAATAAAAGTTTCCCACTAAGTGCAGCAGATGAGTGCTCGGTCCACTTACCGTCGGCATACTCGGTCCCAAAAACACAGGCGTTATTTTATTACTTCAACTCAGAGTAGCTGGCATCATGCATACATGAGGATTCCATGACCCCCATTGCTCGGGGAGTTCATTCAGTTGACGAACCACTTACTCCTTCTGTGGTTGCACTGAGGCTGGAGCCTATCTCAGCCAAATTGGAGTGAAGGCAGGGTACACCATGAACAGCTCGCCAGTCCATTGCAGGGGCAACACACGACCATTCACACTCACACTCACACCTAGGGGCGATTTGGAACATAAAGTCAGCCTACTGTGCATGTTTCTGGACTGTAGGAGGAAACTCACGCAAGCAAAGGGAGCAAGAAACTCCCCGAGCCGGGGACTCGAACCCAGGACCGTCTTGCTATCACTGCACCACCGTATTGCCCCAGGAGTAAACAAATCTTTTTTTTTTCCAAGAGATAGCGCTGTATTTCATCTTTATTTAATATGCCGGGGAAGAGAGTGACTGCATCATACAGTCCATCCACCTGTCTGTCTGTCTGTCTGTCTACAGCATGTATGTATCTATCGATTTGTCTATCCAGCCCTGAATCTGTGAACAGTCAAAGTGCACAACTAAATATTTCTTTTTACCTGCTCGTTAAAAATCACCAGGCACGGTGGTTAGCATACCCATTCACGGCAAGACGGTCTTGGGTTCGATTCCCGAGCTCTGGGCGTTTCTGTGTGGAGTTTGCATGTTCTCCCCATGCTTGCATCTGGGTACTCCGTTTTCCTCCCACAGTCCAAAAACATGCACGGTAGGCTCATTGCCTGTTCCAAATTGACCGTAGCTGTAAGTGTTAGAGTGGTTGTGTGTGTGGGTGTGTGTGATGTCCTGTAATGATCTGGCGAGTTGTTTAGGGTGCACCCTGCCTTTGCTTAGATAGGCTCCAGCCTCTCTGCGTCCCTTGTAAGATTAAGCTATTCAGCAAATAAGTGAATGAATGAATGAATGAATTAATAATATATATATATATATATATATATTTTTTTTTTTGGTGATAATACATGATCTCCATGATCAGGTGTGTTCTGTACCTCAGACGTTCACCCACTGATTGCATGCTGTGTTCTGCAGCCTTTTTAAAAAAAATGAAATCCCCAAACGACTGACGTTACTGCTTTATTTAATTACGACAGACTCGCCGCAAAACACTAATGGCATCAAGCGCAGGCTGTTTAGAACTTCAGAGTCATGCGGTAATAACTGAACTCAGTGTAGATAAAAGACCTTAAACACAATCATGCTCCTTCAATAACGCACCCTTCAGTCAAGCTTACAAGCAAACAAAATATACAGTGCAAAACAACATGTACAAAATAGTTTAGTATTTACATTCATTCATTCATTCATTTTCTGAACCGCTTAATCCTAATTTGGGTCGCTGGGAGACTGGAACCCATCTCAGCCGACAGCTCGACAGGCCATTGCAGAGCCAACACACATACAACCATTCACACTCACACTCACACCTAGGGGCGGTTTGAAAACAGCCAATCAGCCTACTGTACATGTTTTTGACTGTGGGAAGTACCCGGAGGAAACCCACGCAGGCACTGGAAGAACATGCAGACTCCACACAGAAATACCCCGAGCCCGGGAATCGAACCCAGGACCTTCTTGTTGTGAGGGGACGTGCTAACAACTGCACCACAATGCTGCCACAATATATACACGGTATAATACAATACATACAGTAAAGTAAAACATATACAGAACAATGCAATATATACAGAACAATATTTACAGTGCAGTATAATATATACACTATAATACAATACATACAGTACAGTAAAACATACAAAACAATGCAATATATACAGTACAGAACAATATTTACAGTACAGTATAATATATACACTATAATACAATACATACAGTACAGTAAAACATACAGAACAATGCAATATATACAGTACAGAACAATATTTACAGTGCAGTATAATATATACACTATAATACAATACAGTACAGTAAAACATATACAGAACAATGCAATACATACAGTACAGTAAAATATATATATATATACAACATCAAGTTAACATCCAGCTATTATACAGCTAATATTCATATACAGTTAATATACAGCTACATTTAAACATTAGTCTTATTTGGTGGAAGAAGGTACCGGATTCAAGTCTCGGGATTGTCAGCGGCATCTCTGTGTGGAGTTTGCATGTTCTAATCATGCCTGCATGGGCTTTCTCCAGGTACTCCAGTTTTCTCCCACAGTCCAAAGACATGCACATTAGGCATATTTGCTGTTCCAGATCGCCCCTAGGTGTGACTGAGAATGTGTGTGTGGTGGCTCTGTGACGAACTGGCGAGCTGTTCAGGGTGTACCCCACCTTCACCCAGAGTCGGCTTCAGACCCCCTGCAATTCTAATAGGATTAAGCAGTTTGGCAAATGAATGAATGAATGAAATATTATTGTTATTTTAGCTTGAAATGAATGAAAAAAAAGTACACAGCACACACACACACACACACACACACACACACGCGAACACACACAGATATTCATACTTCCAGTCGTACACGCTTCTATGCTCATCATCAACCACGTCATCACATTAACTACATCACAGTGATTACAGTACACGTGTTTGACTCGCTGGTTGTTGGTGTGTACCTGCTGATCACCGAGGGCTCTTCCAAAACTGAAAGATCTTTTCAATCTGTTGTTTCCATTTCTTAAGAGGACGAGAAAAGACAGGAGATGAAGGAGACCTTGAAGAAGCACCATGGGCGTGATGTATGAGAACAAATTCATATCTGACAATTTTAGCCCTGTTCCAACAAATGTGAAACCCAAACTTAGATTAAAACCTCGACAGGTCACTTTTCAGCCCTTCAGCACGGATAACGTTTTCATTTCATTTCAAAACAGACTTCAGACGTCCGCTGTGGGGTCGAGTCGGAATCTTCACCTCCTTACCCCTCAAACCCCAGTCTGAGAGTTTAAAATGCTAATATCCCCGAGCCGCTAGGGCGCAGGATTATTCCTGTATAAGCTGTGGGAATAAAAACACCCAGGATGCATTGAATACGATTAAAAGTGATGATTGATTCTGATTGGTCAGAGGGATGATTATGAGTTTTGTAAAACAGAAGCTCCACTGCAAATTGCATTTCATTTCGTGGACCATTTTATCCTTTATTTTATCCAGCTGCCATTTTATCCAGCTGCCAGCTGACTCCGGGTGGACTCAAGGTACACCCTGAGCAGCTCACCAAACCATTCCAGACCATACACACACACACACACACACACACACACACACAACCATTCACACTCACACTCACACCTAGGGGCTAACGGGAATAGCCAGTTAGAATAACATGCATGTCTTTGGGCTGTGGGAGGAAACCGGAGTATCTGGAGGAAAAAAAATGAGGGGGTGGGGGGGGTGGGGGGGGTTGGAGTCATGCAAACTCCACTCAGAAACCTCCTTGCTGACCCTGGAACGCGAACCCAAGACCTTCTCGCTGTTAGGTGGATGTGCTAACCACTATGTGTTACACTATAAGTGTGTGAGAGAGACAGCACCAAGTTTGTACCACATTAGAGATCAAAGCGTTTCCATGGTGAACGGATAGAGAGAGAGAGAGAGAGAGAGAGAGAGAGGGGAAAAACAAGCCTGTCAGTGCGTGGCCATGAAATGGATCTGTGCGTCTGTTCCGACTCCAAAACCTCCCCTGGGTGTCTAGAGTCACTCCGCCATCTTATCCTTAAAAAAAAAAAAAGTCCTCCTGAGATCTCTGTCTCATTACTCTCTTTCTCTTTCTCTCTCTCTTTCTCTCTCTCTCTCTCTCTCTCCCACATGACAGGTCCGAATTGCTATGCCGGAACGACGATCATCCCGGCCGGCATCGAAGTAAAAGTGGACGACTGCACCATCTGCCGCTGCCACAGTGGGGACTGGTGGAAGCCGGCGCAGTGTCTAAGGCGCGAGTGTCTCAACGGCCAGACTTCATAAAAAAAAAAACTCTTTCAGATAAAAGAGAGCGATAGAAACGTGATTGACAGCAGCGTCTAGACACGGGGACCGCCCACGTCAAGGACAGGAAGGGGTGGACTAAGCGGCACGAGCACAATTACGGCTGGATAAAGTGAGGCTGCTGAGAGACACACACACTGATACACTGGTACACCTCGGAGGTGTCGCGGTGACGGGAACATCAAAAGACGACAATGTTGTTTTTCTTTTCTAATGGCTTCATTGTAGGTTTATTTCTCATGTATGCTGCTCAAACACAGAGTTTATATATTTCATGATCAGTTGAGGAAGGATATTTATTTATTCCACTCAGTTTGGTGACTGGACACGGGCGTTTTACCGTCGTTATCATTATTGCATCCAGATGAATGGGTTTGAAAATGAAAGCCAGATGTACACTGTGCGATTTTGCTGTCCGCAATTTTTTATCGTTTCCTCGTGAGTCGAGATCCGTGAATTTCCTGAAAGTGTTTCGAATTTTAAAATCCCAGAGCGTGTTCGCGGCTCCAATGCTCGTCTAAAACCCACCAATAGGACAACAGAACACGATGACACCAGATACACAAGATAGCTACCTACACTGTGGTGCACAATGCCGAGACAATTAAAACCGCTGTATGCTAATAGACAATACAGGACGAGCTGAAATCCACAGCTCACTGATTGTCGAACGAATGTCGATATTTTCTTTAATCGCAGGATGTTCATCGTATAATCTGCCATCTATAATCACGTTATTCGAGACTCTGATCAAGATCTCGTACAAGTGTATAAGAAGGCGCTGTTTGAAACCCCCGCTGAAATCGCACAGTCTGATCCGGCCTTTGGATGTATCTCTGTGTTGCCTGTGGTACTGTCCGACGCACACTCACAGCACCACATCGCCAAATATAACGTTCTGCTGTTTGTAATTCTGTCGCCGTCATTTTAATTCTTTCATTATGGACAAGTGAGGCTTGTGTGAAGCGCTGGGAAAGAGATTAACCGCTAAACGTCTGGGATACATTTTGAAACGCTGAGCTGAAAGAAGTCCGGAAAGGAAAGTCGAAGGTGCTACGCTGTAAAGTAGTTAAGCGATTAGTCTCATTAAATTACGCACCTTATGATTGTGACTGTATATTCTTCTTATTATTATTCTTATTCTTATTCTTATTCTTATTATTATTATTATTATTTTGATTTTATTATTATTGAAAAAGGCACCCATTATGGCTGGGCCAACTTTAAAAAGTAGTCAAAGTAGAAAGTTTTATTTGCACGGAAAATATGGAGGGCGGGACTTATAAAAATATCACATCATATTTCAAGACATTTCTGCGATACATGATAAGCATCACGACATAAAGCAGTCACGACCTGGGCTTTTATACTGCTAGCAAAACATGGGCTGTGTTTCAATTTTATTATTATTATTATTATTATTATTATTATTATTATTAATAACGTTTTAAATAAATAATTTATTTTAATTCGATTTTTTTAAAAATTATTTTTAATTTCATAATTTTTACATTTTCATTATATTTCTTTTATTATGTTTTATTAATATTGTACTTATGGTCTACAAAAATAATTGAACACTGAAACTATTCATATTTTACTCATTTTGGATTGAATTAAAAACAAATAAACAAACAAAAACACTTATCAAATTAGCGGCTTTCTATAAAACGGTATACAGAGCTATCAGGGGAAAAATGTGTTGTGACGGAATATACACTTTATTACGATATTAATATTTATAATTATTCCATTCAGTTGCTGAACCACTTGATCCTACTTGAGTCCCGGGGAGACTGGAGCCTATCTCAGCCAATTCTGACTGGAGGCAGGGTACATGCTTAGCAGCTCGCCAGTCCATTACAGGGCCAACACACACACACACACACACACACACACACACACACAACCATTCACACTCACACATTTACATTATCATTTACAGCATTTGGCAGACTCTCTTATCCAGAACCATTTATACATCTGAGCAATTAAGGGTTAAGGGCCTTGCTCAAGGGCCCAACAGTGGTGATAGTGGGGATTGAACCTTCACCTTCGGATCAGCCTTAACCACTAAACCACCACAGCCTACTCACACCTAGGGGCGATTTGGAACAGCCACTTGGCCTAATATGTTTTTTGACCGGAGGAAACCAGAGTACCTAAAGGAAACCTACTCAAGCACGGGGAGAACATGCAAACTCCACACAGAAACACCCGAGCCCGGGAATCGAACCCAGGACCTTCTTGCGGTGAGGCAGACATGCTAACCCCTATGCTACGCCAAAAAAACACACTTTGCTCCTTATTCCTATTAAAATGCCCCATAAAGGTCTGGTTGTGGTATTCTAGTATATACTACATGGGAACAGCACAATCATATTGGTTTGCTATCTCGGGATAATAATAATTATGTAATGAAGCTGAGGTGGATGTCACGTGATGGATAGTTTTGTTAGCTTTAATAGAGTGTTGGTGCGACGAGGCTGAGCTGGTCATGTTCCGAATGTTCGGTAATTGGAATTAAGCCTATTAAATAAACACTGGCCAAAAAGCATCCCAAAGAGCAGCGAAATCTCTGCTGTACCTTTATGGAAGCTTCCACACTGGGATGTCATGGGCTTGTGACACAAAAGCAGAATTAAGTAAAGAAGACACTTTAGTGTTGGAAATTCCCACAATTTTCAGCGTCTAAATCCCCCGGAAGATGCCAGCATTAACCTCTTTCTGTTCGGAACATCCTTGTTTCACTTCCTCTGGTACCACATGAACAAAAGTCTTTTCCGAAACCAACAGCTTGAACTCATACAAGCAATTAGCACGCCCAAAACGGTCTGCGGTAATTCCCCCTTAATCAGAGCGGATTCGCTGATAAATTAGCCGTCCTCGTTCTCAGCGGTGCGGCCCAGCGGGCACGGAGCTGACACAAAAGCAGGAATCTGCATACACACGCTGCTTCAGAGCCACTCCGTTTCATCCTTCACACCACAAACCGCAACCACACACACCACGATTGCTGAAGGCTGCCTCAAATCAAGCCCTAATTCTGAACAATTAGCAAATTAGCGTGACTGATTAGCTCATACTGGAGATTTCACTGGTGGAATTCTGAGACATGTATGGTTGAAACACTCGATATTTTCATCCAGGATGGAAAAGTGAATGGAAATGTGGACAATGGGCCTCATTTCTGGAGCTGAATAGAAATAAATTTATCTGTAAATCTTTTGTAGGAGCATTCATGTGAGAAAATGAAGTTAGCTAAGGGGGTAATCACACTAAGAGGTGCGATAGAAAAGTGACTGATGCGAATGGCAAATCGCGGCTGTCGCTTTTCATTCTCAAATTTGTTGTGCGACATTCGCATCACCACATTTTGGCCACCTGGTTCGTGAACTCATCACAAGACATTTCTAACGCTTAGAATTTGTGCAAATGTCGCAAAACAAGGCTCTGACGCGGAGTAGTCGCAAACTCTTCTCCACAAGGAGTCGCAAATTCCACACATGTCGCGAGAACGTCGCAAAGGTGTCATTTTGCTCACAAATTATTCAAGCTGTTGACTTGCTGGCAGCCGTCATATTCTGTATATTTTGCCATCATTCGCATTTTATTCGCATCTTGCTCACGCTAATAAAAATTAAAAGCGAATGGCTTGAGAACAAAAAGCGAACAAAATGGGAATGATTTTCGACAAGAGATTCGCTTTTTTCGCCAAACATCCACAAACCAATCGCAAACCAGTCGGAAAAATTGACGCACGATTTCTTGCGACTTTCAAGCGGTTTATGTATTTAAGCCGCAGAATATCCGCTTGCATGTGGAGTCACAAACACTGTGACGCAAATTTTAACTTCGCATCAGTCGCTTTTCTATTGCACCCCTAGTGTGATCACCCCCTTAGGAAAACATTTGGGGATTCCCCGCTTCAATCAAGAATGACATTATTCATAAGAAGACTTATCAATATAACCCTAAAGACTGATCGTCTTCAAAGAAATCAATAAATTAAGACAAATCAACCTAGCCACTCCATTCGGACCAAAGCAATGGCACTCTATACAAGGAGTAGCCTACTAGCCATCAAGGGGACATCTTTAAATAATGTGAGAAAATTCGAATATCTGGGACATCTGATCTCGAACGCCAACAATAAGTAATCAGCTACTAGCAACGTCTGCACCTCAGAATATGAGAATTCGAACAGTGAGTGTCCGATTTCACCTATTATACGATGCCCCTCTATGGGAACTGACCACTGGGGAACTCAACAAGATCTCAACAAGATCAAGTTTCTTAAGGAAGATGAAGTATTGGCACGTAGGAATACACCACCACCAAAACAACGATGAAATGGAGCTGATCCAGAATACCGATTTGATAGGTAGCTTGACTGGGCATACAGAATATCAAACGCTTGCTTTCATGAGACCCATCTCAGATTTCTCCCAGATACAGTATTTAAAGTACATCGTACATGTACACCCAATTTCAAAAGCAAGTATTATTTGATAAGAGATGGCAGTGGCTCCAGTTTAAGGATATTAAGGGTCATTTTCTCATAAATGTACAAGAATTATAAGAGCGGGTTTGAAAAATTACGTTTTGATTTCTGGTAGTCTTGTGGCTTGTATTATTCTATTCATAGTTTGAACAAATTTGCCCTAAAGCAGCAAAGCTATTCTTTATTTTATTTATGTTTTACTGGAAATATTAGAAATCATAATTAACTCCTCAGGTCTTTACCGTTACCTGGACTTTGTAACAGTAAAGGCATAAATAGGTGATGTTATATTCTGCTACCCATTTCAGCACGTTTCATATTTTCATAAAAATCATTCGATTAAACCACCAGACGAGGGTCAGATCAATGCCGTCTTTGTTCTAGATAAATCCAGGAGCGCGATAAAGCAACACTCTGAAAAAATGTTATTTACATTTGAATTTCAGGCTGCAAGCAACAGAGGCAGACAACAATTCTCACCAATATGGCTGCTTCTTACATCCTGGTATTTAGACCTAGCATGGCGTCTGGTGAAAAACACAGCACCGTTAAACTGGGCGAAGTTAAAGACTGCATAAAGTAAAAATCTGATCAGTTTATAGAATATTTGTTTGGTGTATGATTCTATATTTCTTACCTGATGGTGGTCATTATTATTATTATTTAACAACATGGAAAATTGCAGTCGTATGGCATTAATGTAAATAAATTTCAATAGAAATTGAGCATCCAATCGACAACAGTTGACTTCGGACAGGTAACAGTGTGGACATTTTAAAAGAAAATGTCTTATATCTGCCTTATAATTAATCAAAACTTAGTTTTTTCTAAAAAAAAAAAAATAAAAGGGAATTCCAACAATTTCTGTGCAACAATAATTTCATACATATGAAAGAGAAATAAGGAGAATCATTTTGTGAACACATTTATGTGAAATTGACCCATATCCTGTTTATGGACAAGGTACAAGTACTATACTACATGATGAAGAAAGAGAACTTCGCATGCCTGTTGGAACAAAAATATCCGGTGCCCAAGTTGATGTACTGATACTGATGATGACAGACAGACAGACAGATAGACAGATAGATAGATAATGTCTATGGCCCCTTGTAAACCCAAACCCCTCATTATTCTAGCTTTAGTTGTCTGCGGTAAACCAAACACAGCGGGTATAAAGCTGCAGCAGCATGTGTCTTTAGATAGAAAACTGACATTCTGGAGGCATGACGTGTAACACAGTGGGGCTTCTGTGGCCGGTGTATGAATACCACAAGCACACCAAAACGTAATAGTGGGTGAACTGAGTTAAGTGTTGAGATGAGTGTACACTAGCCGTAAACATTTATACCACTATTCAAACACAAGTATCCATCCATCCCTCCATACAGCCCTCCATTTTCTGCCATTTATCCAGTATGGGGGCAGCAGTGTGAACACAGACGCCCAGCCACCTTTTTCAGGTCTTCTATGGGAATAACGAGGTGTGTCCAAGCTAACGGAAAGATCCTCTCCAATGTGTCCTAGATCTGCCTAAGTCTCCTCCCGGTCTGACATACCCAGAACGTTCTCCTAGGAGGTGTCCGAGAGGCATCCGACCCAGATGCCTGAACCTGCTTATTTGGTTGTTTGCAATGTGGATAAGCAGTGGCAAAACTAAAAAAAAAATAAATAAAATTATTGCAATATTTCCAACATTTTCCCGGTAACCATATTTATGTAAATAGTATCATTTTAATGTATATTATGTAAATAATATAGTACAGCACATTCAGACTGAACGTATACAGATGTCGAAAAGCATCAAAGGATATTTAAGGCCATTTGTGGTTAAGGCTCTGGTTTAGTGGTCTGCTGGTTGGGGGCTCAAGCCACAGAGCTACCAAGCTACCACTGTTGGGCCCTTGAGCAAGGCCCTGAACTGTCAATTGCTCTGCTGCATTAAATATAATAATAATAATTAAAAAAAAAAAAAGATAAATGTAAATCGCTCTGGATAAGGGCGTCTGCCAAATGCCATAAATGAAGAGATTGGACTCTCATACATTCTTGTAGACGCCTGCTAAACACCTCGTTTTCGCTCTGTGCTAATGCAGATAAAATGTTGTCCATTTCTCAAGGAAAGTTAATATTCTGTTAATATTCTGCTTCGGTAACAAGCCAATTTTCGACAACACCAAACGTTACAGAAATGGAGGCCACACCCTTGAACTTCTCAAGGAGGCTCTCTGGTTCATAAGTACTCAGACGGAAGTGCGCGGAACACTTACAGCCTCATCCTGGTTGATCCCCGGATGGCAAAAAAATTGTCTACCATCATTAATGATGATGTAATTCCGGCTACGTGGGGCTGAGGATATAACATCTGACAGGCTAGAGACATGAACTTACAACCTTCCAATCAGCAGCGTTAAACACTCAACCACCATTTCTTCTGGATGTCATTATGCAACAAATATACATTCCTTCATTTTTTTTTAATTAGGGTCGCTGGGAGGCTGGAGCCCATCTCAGTTGACTCCGGGCTAAGGCGGGGTACACCCTGAACAGCTCGCCAGGCCATCGCAGGTCAACATGCACACAACCATTCACACTCACACCAAGCGGCGATTTAGAACAGCCAGTTTGCCTACTGTGCATGTTTTTGGGCTGTAGGAGGAAACCGGAGTACCCTGAGGAAACCCGTGTAAACACGGGGAGAACATGCAAACTCCATACAGAAACGTTCCGAGCCCGGGAATCGAACCCAGGACCTTCTTGCTGTGAGGTGAACAATCGAACCACTGCGTCACCGTGCCGCCATACGCAATAAATGTCTCTGAGGTTTTCTTTTTTTCCCCCATAAGGCATTGGAAATGGAACCCATTAAGGAAACCTAAATGCTTATGTTTCTAAAACACTCTGAGAAGAATCGGGGGACTGCTTTAACTAAAAACGCTGGATGTTAAAAGAGGTCAAAATCTTAGATAGCTCACGTCACAACGTAGAGACCGTAGCTTCTGAGGGATCACGTGGTGATTCGCTGAACAAAAAGCCGACTCCTGGGCCGATACGATGGATTCACCGATACTTATTGTTTCCACATCCAATCCATCGAGCTGAGGCTTCATGTAGAATAAGAAAGCTCGTGCACTTTGGTATAGATTTTCTCCAGCCAGCCTTTACAGGACCATCTTCCAGCTTCTCTTCCTTAGATGATAAATTACGACTCATTAATTCGAACATGCCATCCGCCCGGCCCATGTGATTTATCACAGGTATTTCTTAGCCACTGAGAAATCATCTCAGTTAACCTTTAATACCCCGGGCCTCGGGACTGATGGATGAACTGTGTAATAAATGATCCATAGAAGTTGGTAATGAGATGAAAATGGATTCAGTAGGGTGACCCCCTAGAGAAGGGGTGAGAAAAGTTCTTGTATTGTACCTCGTCGTTTTTGCCAGAACCGGATATTTGTATGTTTCCTATTTGGGTTCAATCTGAAGTTCAGTGTAAAAAAAAATCAATGCTTGAGTTTAGTCATTAGCCATCCGCTGACGACTTTCTGACCTGAACCGAGGGAACAAATACGAACAAGGACATCGTCTGCTCAAGAATCTTCATCTTTTCATGCACTGAGACAGTTTTCTTTTATGCATAAATCCATATATATATATATATATATATATATATATATATATATATATATATATATATACTCAACCCTGTTACTCATTTGCTCAATCGCTTAATCCCACTAGGGTTGCAGGGAAGGACACTGGGCGAAGTTGGGGTACATCCTGAACAGCTCGCCAGGGCAACACACAAATAACCATTTACACTCACGTTTGGGCAATTTGGAACAGATAATTAGCCTAATGCTCATGTCCTCAGGGTACTTTGGGAGGAAACCAGGGTACCTGGAGAAAATCCCCACAAGCACAGGGAGAACATGCGAACGCCACATAGAAACGATCAAGCCCGTGACTCGCATCCAGGACCTTCTTGCTGTGAAGCGGGCGTGCTAACCAGTACGATATAGATAGATAGATATATACCATCACGAGCTTTGGGTGGTGACCAAAAGAACAAGATCGTGGATGCAAGCAGCTGAAATGAGCTTTCTTCACAGAGTGGCGAGACTCTGGTGAGGGTGAGGAGCTTGGAGTAGAACCGCTGCTCCTCCGCGTTGAGAGGAGGCAGTTGAAGTGGCTCGGGTATCTGATTAGAATGCCACCTGAACGCCTCCCGGTGTGGGGTTTCGGGTATGTCTGACCGGTAAGAGACCCCGGGGTCGACCCAGAACACGCTGGAAGGACTATGTCTTTCAGCTGGTCTGGGAACACCTCGGTGTCCTTTGGAAGAGCTGGAGGAAATGGCTGGGGAGAGGGACATCTGGACCTCACTGCTTAGGCTGCTGCCCCCGTGACCCGACCCCGGAACAAGTGAAAGATTGTGATGATGATGATGATGATGATGAGATAGATAGATAGATAGCTGCCTAAAAGCAGACCTGTCGATAAGATCTTTGTGGTTAAAAATAATTGGTCTATACTACACGAGAATGGTGTGTTTTGATTGGTCTGCCATCTGGAGATTAAAAAATATTATCCCGAGTCGATAGTGCTTAAAAATAAACCATAAAAATCTTGTTTTAGTGTGCCTTTGTGCTTATGTCCCCATGTAGTATATACTTAAACAATTATTCGCCTTAGGTTCAAGTGGATGTCGCAGAATTGATTAGTCTCCTTGACATGTCAAGTGTTCGTACACGCCACTGTATACTCACTCAATCGCTCATTTGCCAAACCACTTACTCCTACTATTGTCACAGGGAGGCTGGAAGGCCTATCTCAGCCGACACTGGACGAAGATTGGGTACATTCACACTCACACCTAGGGGCGATTAGCCTAATGTGCATGTCTTTGGACTGTGGGAAGAAATCGAAGTACCCGGTGGAAACCCATGCAAGCACAGGGAGAACATGCAAACTCCACACAGAAACACCCTCGCTGAGGCCGGGACTTGAACCCAGGACCTTTTTGCTGTGAGACAGACGTGCTAATCACTACACCGCCATGCCGCCCACTCCAGTATTTAGAGTTACCCATTTCCGTCCTTTTGGGACACTCAAGCTATGTTTTATTTAGATCCGACTCTCCAGGTGAAGGTCCGATGATGCTCGACTAATCTTGACTAGTCCTACAGGCGCTGAGCTTGATTTTTTATTATTTTTTCTCTTGGCCAAAACCAGTGCACGAGCATTAAAGCTGCGAGGTTTTTTTGAAGCTGTGACCGTAATCCCTCCTCAGCACAGGCTTTAATGCTGCTTCTCAGTCCCAGTCTGATGAAACCCGGTGCACACTTTGTGTTAGCCGTGTTCTTGCACACAGGAATCTTTTCAAAGGTAACTTTTCAGTTCAGCTACAGTCCGTATGTCGGACAAATGAAAATCCAAGCATGGGCAGATCTGCACTGGGATTAGATACAAGAGATAAAAGTCCTACTGTTATTTCATTCCCTCTCGCTCACTCATTTGCCGAACCACTTACTTCTACTATGGTCGCGGCAGGGGCTGCAGCCTATCTCAGCCGACAGTGGGGAAAGGCGGGGTACACCCTGAACACAAACAACCATTCACGCTCTCACTCACACCTAGGGACAATTTGGAACAGCCAATTAGCTTAATGTGCATGTTTTTGGACTGTGGGATGAAACCCACAAGCATGGGGAGAACATGCAAACTCCACACCTAAACACCTGGGCCCGGGACTCGAACCCAGGACCTTCTTGCTGTGACGTGGACATGCTAACCACTGCGCCACCGTCTCACCTATTATTTCATACCCAAATTACTATCGAATACACAGTGACTTCTGTTGTAGTAAATTTGTAGTAAACATTTTCTATGAACTTGTGTGACAGAGATTTTCTTTCTTTTATGCAAATTAGTCATGATCCTTGATAGAAAGTTACAAATTCAATCATATGGCTCATACCACTCCTTGGACCAAGTCACCGAACTCAAGGTCTGACGTTTCTTCAGTCCTTACGCGCAAGCTTGACGCACAAACATAGAAAAAAAACCCTCCTGTCACATATAACCTCGAACTAAAAGTGTATAAAGACATTACGAAGAAAAGCAAAGCTTAGCAGGAAACAGCAGAGATCGTTGGTGCCTTGCGCGAGTGTTTGTAGCTCGTACGGTTAGCTCACTTTTCGAAGCTAATGCAAAAACGAAGCTAGCTGGAAACTGATTTTCACGATAACTAGCTATTGTGCATAATTACTTTTATTTTTATTAAGCTTGGTAAAAGATACATAGCTAAAAAAAAAAAATAGTTGGATAGGCCACGCCCACAAGTGACAAACCATACTTTTGCATCATGTAAAATAGAATTTATATACGTTCTAATTTTTGCTAGCATACAGTTCATGAAAATGTTTCGCAGCACAAGTATGGGAAATCCTCACTTCTGATTGGCTGACGTATTTATCTATACACTAGACTTTCTCTTCAGTTCATATGTTTTATACAATCATAAGATAATATCGTTAATACTATAATAAAAATACTTATTTCTGATTGGATGTAGTTGTGTCTTTATTATTATTATTATTATTAAGCAATTTTAGCGATTCTAATCTTTGCTAATTATCTACAATGTGTATAAAAACCATTATAACATTTTACACCATGAATAAAGTGCCCATTTTATTTCCTTAAACAGCGATGTTAAGTTTAGTTAATGTTACATGATTGCAGATTATACTTATTTCTGATTGGCTGCCTGATGTTTGAATGTATCATAATGCTTTAAAGGTGTATCTCACTGGGCTTGTGAACATTTGGTGACTTTACCATTTACCATACATTGTGCAAAAATTCTATCAATGGTCCATAGTAGGCCGTGCGTACTCACCATATCCGCCATCCATTCATCAAGCTCACTTCATACGCCAAGGAGTTTTGAATATGTTGTAAATGTTAAGGAACCTTAAGTGAACATGTCCTTTGGTCAAACGGTCTAAGAACACTCGCATTAGTCACCATCTGCTCTCCCAACGGTCTGCAAACGTTCTTCATGCTTGTTAACTATTCTTTAATTATTCGCCTCCCTCGGGAACGTAGCAACTTGAAGGACACTTTGCGGACAGTTAGTGTCTGTGATCATGTGACCGTAACGGTATATTGAGGTGACTTAGGTAAAGGAGCGTTTGGCAAACAGTCAAAGAACAATTTGCCTAATAACCACATTCCCCAAAATATTGCTGACTGTTGGCAGGAATTCATTAACTGGTTATCAACTACTCACCAGAATATCACCAAAAAGTCACTTTAAGGGCCCCCTGGTAACACATCATCCTGGTGATCAGAGGTTTCGATTCCAGGTTGATGCTGCAGCTATCCGTTGCCATATGTGTTGGCATATGTTCACCTCACTGTCACTTACAGCAATAAACAGCCAGTCATGGGCAACTGTGAGCTCATTCGTACAGAGGTGGCGGATAGTGCTTTACTTCCAAGCGTGTTCGATATGCCCGAATGTGCATGCACAGCAGTTCGTAAAGATGAGGGTGTCCCGGAGAGATGGTGAGATAGTGAGGTGTGTGGTAGTGAGGAAAATACGTGACGGGTGGGAATTGGTTAGGACTAAATTAGGGTGAGAAATATCAACCATATCGATCAAAAAAAATAAAAAATAGACCACAGGGGTCCAGACGCTCCTGCCGAAAGGACCATTTCGTAATATGCCAATATAGAACAAGCATATCAAGTTTGAGGGGCAGTGGTGGCCTGGTGGTAGGGTGCTGGATTACTGATCCCAAGGTCGGGGGTTCAAGCCCCACTATCAG
>JAQMYF010000012.1:3083772-3098562 GCA_030014195.1 Neosilurus mollespiculum | reverse complement strand
CGGCTGAGATGGGCGCCAGCCTCTCCCGCGACCCTAATTAGGAATAAGCGGTTCAGAAAATGAATGAATGAATGAATATCAAGTTTGAAAGCCCCAGCTTCAGCACACCGCAAGTAAATATTCAGAATATCCAGTTTTGCCTCTGTGACCTTGAAAAGTAGGTCAAGGTCAATCTTACACAAACTCATCCTAGCATCCATAGTAGTGAGCCAGCAAGTAAATGTCCGGAAACTAAAGTGTGACAGACAGATGGACGGATGGAGGGAACCCATTCCTATAGCTCTTGAGCAACTTTGTGGGCGGGATCTAAAAAAGGGCAGTTCGTGTCCCACGGACCGACAAATACGTAATCAGGTTAATAGTTCAAAGCCACCGTCGCCAGATGTTCATGGCTCAGTGAAAAATCTCTCAGAAATTGTGTATTAATATGAATCATACGTATGTGACGTTTATGACGGGTTTATGACACCTGTGTGTATTTTCTTTTTAATAATTTAATTACTGATGTAATTGCTTAAATAATTTTTGTTTGTATTTTTGTCTGCCTCGTTCTGTGTTTTGGATCATAACGTCCTCCATGCGTCATTTTACTATTATTTTGATGTTTACTTGAGATCATGAGTGTGGAACATGAAAGCTAGTAGAAGCATCGACGTCCGTTCTTGGTGGATTTTTTAATTTTTTAATTTTTTGGACAATCATTAAGGAAACAGCAGCCAAGGACTTTCCGAAGGATTTTAAAAAGGTTTATTTTTAACGCTCTTCATTTGCCGCTTTGTCGACACCTACGTGAGGATTTGTGTCCATGAAACATCGAACATCGTCTCTGGTCTGCATCATCATTCATTCTGAGTTTCGTAAAAAGTGAACCACAGCCCTTTTTTTCCGAGACACCGACTTACTGTAGCTGGAAGAGGAAGAAAACTATTGTTGTTGTTGTTTTTTTTTTCTAAACAAAACTGTTCTATAAATTTGTGCCTGAGAACTGAGAATGGAATCTATTATTATGGAAACATACTGTTAACCAAGCAGCTCTTCTTACACTCGGGGCACTGAGGGGCATTCTGAGAGCAAACTATCATCTCAGATATCCTCGATTTGCTTTAGTGATGTTACTGAATGCAGACGGAGGTCGTTGTGATACTCTGTACACTCACACACACAAACAGAAAAGTGAACTTGGCTCATATTTCTCATCAACACTAGTGTGAGTTTCTTTCTTTTTTTTTTCCACAAAACCCGAGGTGCCCTTCATTACCTACAGATGTATAAATGTAAATATCCAAACGTACCAGTGTGTATCCTGAGGGTAAAACAGAGGGAGAGATGTGTATTATTTATGAAGACAAAAATTATTTTGTTAAATAGACGGGGGAAAAAAAAGTCGTATCCAGAAAACAAGACTGTGTGAGTGTGGTGCTTTATTCTTGGTGGTGTTTATTCGGGATGCAGATCACACCATATCAATATTAAACACACGTATGGGGACATGCACTGATATCATGCTTTCTCTAGTCCCTTATCCCCAACCCCAACCTTTATCCGAAATCGACTCATTCTCTGTGGCCCGTGAGAGCTTTTAAAGAACATGATTATCGTATGTTCTTTGCATCAACCGTTACCATGAAACGTAATTCATCATCCATCCACTAGGTGGTGGCAACTTCATTCATTCATTCGCTGACCCACTTAGTCCTAACTAGGGTTGTGGGGAGGCTGGCGCCCATCTCAGCCGACTTTGGGTGAAGGCGGGGTGCACCCTGAACAGCTAACCAGACCATTCACTCTCACATTCACACCTAGGGGCGACTTGGAACAGCCAACCAGCCTACTGTGCATGTTTTTGAACTGTGAGGCAAAACCGGAGTACCCTGAGGAAACCCACACAAGCACGGCAAGAACATGCAAACTCCAAATTCCACACGAACGCAACTTATTTGCGAACACTCTAGCAACTTATTTCAAGTAGACGGCTAATTGTTCATGACTGGAGAAAGATTGCAAGCTAGCTTGTTGCTGTCAAGCGTCAGTAACGCAAAGTGAATAAAGGAAATGAGGATAAAACAAGCGGCTCGGTGGCGCAGTGGTTAGCACGTCCGCCTCACAGCAAAAAAGTACTGGGTTCGATTCCTAGGCTGTGTGGAGTTTGCATGTTCTCCCTGTGCTTGCGTGGGTTTCATCGGGGTACTCCGGTTTCCTCCCTCAGTCCAAAAACATGCACAGTAGGATAATTGGCTGTGCTGTTGTGTGTGTGTTGTCCCTGCAATGGTCTGGCGAGCTGTTTAGGGTGTACCCCGCCTCCGCCCAGAGTCGGCTGAGATGGGCGCCAACCTCCCCGCGACTCTAATTAGGATTAAGAGGCTTAGAAAATGAATGAATAGAATGAGGATAAAACAAATACAGTCGAATCATTTTGCTGTGCAGATTTCACGGTTGCCCTTTTCGAATAGGTGTTCAGTGATTATTCAGCCCTCGATGACCTCGAAATTTAGTGCTGTGGCCCTCAGTGATACTGAGGACACCCCTGCAAAACCTAATGCTGACCTGAACTCTAAAACCAAGCCTTAGCCCTCAATCAGAAAGAACTGAGGACCAGACAAAATGTCTTCACTTCCCAAAAATATCCTCAATATGTAGCTAGTACAAGCACGCACAAACACACACACACACACACACACACACACTGCAGTACTGAACACAGGAAAGAATCCTGCAAGAGGGTAGTGATCTTATCTGCAATTATGTAACTACATACCTAGGGATAAACACACATCTCTCACTCATTTGCCGAATCACGTAATCGTACTACTAGGGTCGCTAGGGAGCCTATCTCAGCCAACACGGGACGAAGGTGGGGTACCCCCTAAACTGCTCACCAGACCACCACAGTGCAACGCACCACAACTATTCATGATCACACCTCAGGGCAACCTGAAACAGCCAGTTAGCCTAATGTGCATGTCTTTGGACTGTGGGTGGAAACCGGAGTACCTGGAGGAAACCCGCGCAGGGCTGGAGAGAACAGGCAAACATCACAGAGAAACGCCCCTCGCCAAGGCCATGATGTGAACCCAGAAAAACTTTTTCTTGCTGTGAGGCGGATGTGTTAGCCACTACGCCACCGCGCTGCCCCACTTTTACAAGTCCTGTGTTTCGCTGAACAAATAAACCACTCACCAAGCAAAACAAATGAACTGTTAACTGAGCTTAATAAGATTCCGAGCAGAGCGCCGTGGCGCACGGGACCGGAACGTCAAGAACCGTACTGAGGCAATTCCACAAGCACAAGAAGCGGCATGCTGACTGAGTGAGGTGAAGTTGCCTGCCTTTGCAAAGTGAGTAAAGTTTGTAGCATGAGGTGTTAAAAGCACAGCTGTTTCTCTCTCTTTCCCTCAATCATCCCACGGACTTGCGTCCTATTAATCAGACCTTTGAAACCTGGTGTGCAACACTAATTGCCTTCTCCACCTCCCCGCTAGACGAGGGCCAAGAAATCGAACGCAGCTCCCTGCAATCAATAGCAATTAGGAGCATCCTTGAGTAATCCCATTGAAAGCTGCGATTTGGGAGACGGCCAAAGACGACCTCTAAGATTGAGAAGCCAGAAATCTTCCTGTGCCCCCCTCCCCCTTCCCCCAAAACAATCCTTAAATCTTCAGCAAAGCAAGCAGCAAAGAAAACGTATTTGTTTCTTCAGAGAGAAAGTGCCGACTCGGTGAGTGGAGGATTAATTACTCGCGTCTATTCCAGTTTAGCTCACTTGGGCTTGTTTCCCTGAATCAATCCACACACTGCTGCATTTTAGACCAAGCTCATCCACCAAGTGCCTTATGGCACAAAGAGAAAATGACATTTTTTTTTTCATTCAAGAAAATTAGTCATCGAATGAGGGGAAGGGGGGGAAAAAAAAAAAAGTCAACCCATCAGAAAGGTTAAGTAATTACGTCGTACATGGCCAAGGTCTTTTCATGGTTTTTATACAAGCTGTAGAAGAAACACGGTTTTCAAAGTGGGTCACGCAGCTCTGAACAATAGCTGAAGCGAACAATAGCTCGCTCCTATTTTCTCTGCTTTCAGAGAATATAATTCATCCCACAAAAAGAACAGACACAATAGATCCCCAGAGCTGCTCGGCAATGTTTACCGCCGCGTTCTGCAGAGCGAATCAAATCTCAACGACTCGGATATCTCTTTTTTTTCTTTCTTCATCACGTTGCTTGACAACAATAAAGATGAGATTATAAACTGTTACACCACAAAGCTATTCAGTCCTCGACGCTCATTGATCAGAAGATGGCGAATAATTTTCCTACTCATGCACTCGTCACCAGAATAAGTCATCATTTCTATAGTCGCGGCTTGCACAGAGATGTGCACGACGGAACTCACAAGCATTCCTACATTTACCAAACCGCTTACTCCTACTAGGGTCACGGGGAGGCTGGAGCCTATCCCACAACTCACCAACCCATCACAGGACAACACACTCACACCTAGGAGCAATTTGGAACAGCCAGTTAGCCTAATGTGCATGTCTCTGGACTGTCAATGGAAACTGGACTACCCAGATGAAACCCACACAAGCACAGGGCCTGAGCCCTGGACTCAAAACCAAGACCTTCTCGCTGTGAGGCGGACGTGCTAACCACTACACCATTCCATGCTCTGTGAGTACACCCTAGACAGCTCGCTAGGCCATCGCAGGGGAGAAACACGCTGACAGCAACCCAATGGCCTACTCTTTACAAACGACAGCAACGGTTCTTTTACATGCCTCTCACCACAGACAGTGAGAGACATGGCCGGCATTTGATAACCCAGTTAGCTGCACTGGGGGGACAGCAGTGACAACCCAGTGATAGTGGGGCATGTACCCCAACTTTCAGATCACTGAGCCAGCACCCTACCACCGGGCCACCACTGCCCTCCTTTCAGAGTTATGAGTGATCAATATCTATTGACCTTGTCTTTTACCTTTCAAGGTCACTCAAGGTTAAAGGTAACTGTCTCATTTGAAAGTCCATATGTGTGTTCAATGGTACCTGCATGTCTATCGCCACTCTTTTGAAGTTAAACACTCTAAATCATGTGACCTTGATTGTGAAGTTTCATAGTCCCTCAAGGTCAAAGGGGACTGTGTCATCAGAAAGCGTGTATGTGGTTCCCTGTCAGTGGGGTCCATGGGTCCTGTCACTTTGTTCTTACAGATTTCAATTGTAACATTTAGGTAGGGTCATGTCCCCACCAAGTTTGGTAAAAATCCATGCTTGGTTATAAAAAAAAAAAATTACTGAAACCCAGTAACTCTGCTTCATCACTCTGATTCACTCATTTGCAGAATCGTATAACCCTGTAGGGGTTGTGGGGAGGCTGGGGCCTATCTCAGCTGACACTGGGCGAGTGGTGGGGTACACCCTGAAGAACTCACCAGACCATCATATTGCCAAATCATAGACACACCTAGAGGCAATTTGGAACCACCAATTAGCCTAATGTGCATGTGTTTAGACTGTGGGAGGAAACCAGAGTACCTACAGTAGACGAAGCCCATGCAAGCCCAGGGAGCATATGCAAACTCCACATAGAAACACCTGAGCCTGGGACTCAAACCAAGGGCTTTCTTGCTGCGGGGTGGACGTGCTAACCACTTCACCGTTCCATACTCTTCCAGGTCGCGAATTCCTTTTAGATTCCATTCGTCCCCTGGTTCTCTTTAGAATCCATATACCTCAAGGTTTTAAAATCATTTCCATACCATAATTCTCTCGGTCTTAGATCTCCTTTAGATGCCATCATCTCAAGGTCCGGAAATCCTTCTCTCACTTTAGATTGCATTCTTTTCCACATAGCTGGGTCGGTGTGCAGGTCTGCAAAACTATTAAATCATAAAGACTTTCCCGAGCGGCACAGGAATGCTGTCACTTATCCGGTAATCACTACCGAGTCAAACATGGCTGAAAACTGGTGTAGGTGTAATGTTTTGATTCAGACAGATGGTCAAACCTGACCCTCATGCTCGACCCCATCACCACAGCACTTACCTTAAGTCAATCTCTCAAAACTCTTACAGTGCAAATAATCACTTATTTTCATACACAGCTCCTGCTATGCTTCTCCTACACACGCCATCATCAGAAACCAGCGTCTCCCGCTTTACTAGATCACGTTCCATAGTCTTCTTTAAGGTGAAGGGATCATCTACGATCACCTTGGTGTTGGGTGTCAAAGAAAACAGTTATAGATTTTTATAGATTTTAGATTGTGAGAATAAATACAGTGCCTTGCAAAAGTATCCACCCCCCTTGGCTTTTTACCTGTTTTGTTACGCTACAACCTGTAATTTATTAATTTTTTTATCTGAATTTTATGTGATGGATCTGTACAAAATAGTCCATGTTGGTGAAGTGAAATGAGAAAAATATATATAAAAAATAATTTTTAAAAATAAAAATCTGAAAATTGGCATGTGCATTTTTATTCACCCCCTTTCCTATGAAGCCTCGCAAAAGTTCTGGTGCAATCAATCACCTTCCATAATCACATAATTGGTGAAATGAAGTCCACCTGTGTGCAATCTAAGTGTCACATGATCGGTCATATTAAACACACCTTTTCTGAAAGGCCCCAGAGACTGCAACACCACTAAGCAAGCAGCATCGCACCATGCAGACCAAGGAGCTCCAAACAAGTCAGAGACAAAATTGTTGAGAAGTACAAGTCAGGGTTGGGTTATAGAAAAATATACAAATCTTTGCTGATCCCCGGAGCACCATCAAATCCAAATCTTCAAATGGAAAGAACATGGTACCACAACAAACCTGCCAAGAGAGGGCCGCCCACCAAAACTCACAGACTGGGCAAGGAGGGCATTAATCAGAGAGGCAGCACAGAGACCAAAGGTAACCCTGAAGGAGCTGCAGAGTTCCAGAGCAGAGACTGGTGTATCTGTGCATGGGACCACAATAAGCCGTATAGTCCATAGAGCTGGGCTTTATGGAAGAGTGGGCAGAAAAAAGTCATTACTAAGTGTTAAAAATAAGAAGGCATGTTTTGAGTTTGCCAAAAGGCATGTGGGCGACTCCCCAAATGTATGGAGGAAGGTGCTCTGGTCAGATGAGACTAATAATTCAACCTTTCAGCCACCAAGGAAAAAGCTGCGTCTGACAAACCCAAAACATCCCATCACCCCAAAAACACCATCCCCACAGTAAAACATGGTGGTGGCAGAATCATGCTGTGGGGATGTTTTTCAGCAGCAGACTGGGAAACTGATCCGAGTCGAGGGAAAGATGGATGGTGCTAAATACAGGGATATTCTTGAGCAAAAACTGTTTCAGTCTGAAGCTGGAGCAGTTTCCTTGAGGAATGAGCAAAAATCCCAGTGGCAAGATGTGGTAAGCTCATAGAGACTCATCCAAAGCGACTTGCAGCTGTAATTGCTGCAAAAGGAGGCTCTGCAAAGTACTGACTTTAGGGGGGTGAAGAGTTTTGCACGCTGAAGTTTTCTGTTATTTTGTCCTATTTGTTGCTTTCTTCACAATAAAAAATGCTTTTTTTAAATCTTCAAAGTTGTAGGAATGTTCTGTAAATGAAATGATGCAAACCTTCAAACAATCCATTTTAACAAAACATGAAAAATGCCAAGGGGGTGAATACTTTTGCAAGGCACTGTATGAATGGTTTTGTGTGTGTGTGTGTGTGTGTGTGTAGCCCTGCGATAGTCTGCTGAACTGTTCAAGCTGTACCCCTGCCTTCGCCCTGAGACTTCCTGTTTCACCGAGGTATTAATACGTGACAAGTAAAAAACGGCAAACTTATTCATTCAGAAATTGAAATGCATAAAATTTAAATACATGTATTAAACACATATTTTAACATAAATTACCATAAAAAGCACAACACTGGGTGATTTTATCCCTTAGATTACCAGCGGGGGCTGAACCAATGGTTAGCAGTTGTTTGAAGCATGTTGAGCGGGGTTGTCCAGTGAAAGAAAGATCTATTCAGCAAGCGACATTTTAGGTGAAAAAAAAAAAAATGTGTTCAAGAAGTAACTCTGGCAGTAATTTCAAAGAAATGGGTGTAAATGGTGACCTATTTGAACCAGAGGGGGAGGAGTCTCTTGTGGAGACAGTGAGACGTCACATTCTAGTGACTCTGAGGACGAGAACGCTGCCAGAGATGAGCGTGACGGTGAATCCAAAATGGTTTACGCAGCTCACGTTTTGCCGACTCGGCTTTCCTGTCGTCAGTTGGCAAGAAATGCTTTCCGTGATTTCTGCGCTTGTTGTTTGTGCAGCTCAGCACTGGACCATAATGTGTTATGATACATGGGGTCAGTGACGCAGCCCAGCCAATCTGACGAGTTCACGTCACTACCAGGCTGGAACAGCCAATCAGAAAGGCGACATGTCTTTGAGCACGCCTAGAGTCGTAACACTCACGCGCACTTTGAAATCGGGCGTGGACTGATGTTGGGGGAAAGAACTGCTTGTCATACGTGATCGTTTTAAAGAGCGAGTAACACTAATTCATCACAGGTTCACTTTAAATCCCTTCCTAAAGGGCCCAGCAGTGGCAGCTTGGTGGTACGGGGCTTGAAATCCCTGACCGTTTGATCAGTAGCCCAGAACCTCATCCACTGAGCCCCCACTGTCCCACAGGAGTGTGCACATGGCAGCAGTTTGATTTCATCAGTTCTTACCCTTAACAGCACTGTAGGAGAAATATATACAAGGGAACTGGAAAGCGCAGTATTACTCACTTTAATGCCATTTCTCTCCAATAATAAAAATCCTGGAATGACAGATTTAATTTCATTAAAGTTAGTAATATAGAGCACTTCGGTTAGAACCGTCATAGATTACAGCACAGACTACAGATTAGATGAAGAGTTTTTACTCTTTAATGCTCTTTATATTGCACATATTTCATTCTTCACACGTTCTCTGCATGTGACTGACACTGTATGTGGTTCGGTTCAAGGCATAAAAAAAAAAAAAAGGAAGTTTATACAGTACATATGATCAATCTACAAACTAACGTCCTCGATGGTGTAAATGTTACAATATCACTGCTCCAGACATTAAACACATGATCAACTCCCTCCCTCACTCATTTTCCAAACAGCTTAATCCTACTAGGGTCACGGGGAGGCTGGAGCCTATCTCAGCCAATATTTGGCAAAGGCATGGAAAAGACCATCGCAGGGCCAGCACAGACACCACCACTCACACTCGGGTGATTTGGAACAGCCAATTAGCCTAATGTGCATGTCTTTGGACTAGGAGGAAACCGGAGTACCTGGAGGAAACCTACGCAAGTACGGGGAGAACATGCAAACTCCACACAGAAACGACCTCGTCGAGAACCCAGGACCTTCTTGCTGTGAGGCAGATGTGCTAACGGCTATGCTATCGTGCCACCCTATAGACATCTGTTACAAATCATTAATCCATTTTTACTTAAGTTAAAAGTAATGGCACCCTCCAAAATAAAGAAGCATTAGCAAGTATCATGGTAACTGGTGCGGTGGCTGAGCTTCGTTATTACATAGCGTAAGATTTAGCACAGGCGCCACTAACATCCATTTATTTGTCATTTTCAGCTCTGTAAGCATTCCTTTTCTGGAGTTTTGTGGGCGTGGCTGTATGTAAGTCAACCATGCAATTACAGCTGACTTTTTTTCCCACACATGGGTAAATATTTACAAACAAATACACTTTAAAAGACTGACAAACATGGCCTGGTAATCTTTTAGTCATGGTTAATGTCCTGTGAATCATCCTTATACGTACTCCAGCTACAACATGAATCAGATCTCGGGTACAGGAAGGAGGCTGAAGGTCCTGATGCAGTCCAGAAGCCACGATGATGGAGCTGACCACACTTTGCCCCGACGGACCGACCCGGGTCGGCTCGAGCTCTGCGGATCGTACAGGACGTAGTGAGTGCAGAACGCCTGATCCGAGTCGCGCTGAGCATGGTACGCCGCCGCCATCACCGCTTGGGTCACGTCGCTGTCGGCTTTGGGCTGCCGGCTAAGCAGCTGGCCCCCTCCCGCCCTCACCAGCTGCACCAGCTCATCTCTCGGAGGCTTCTGGAAAGATCCGAGCAGGTAGAAGAAGCAGCCGTCGAAGAGAGGAGGCAGCTGGGGACAGGAAATAAAGCAAATAACTGAAAACACCTGAACGCTTGATTTTGCAGTTATTACCTCAAGGCAGAAGATGAGTGGAATAGAAAGTGCAAAGAATGGAAGGTTGAACATCGGTCAATGCATTATTTTTTTCTTAAATGACTCTGCTCTTTTCTTTCTGACCCCATTCTACGTTCGGCAAATGCCACACCAATCGTCTCCCTCAGGCCCCGCTCTTCCTTTCACTACTAATATGTCTCACAGTCTCGCGGAGCAGTGTGGGAGGGAAAGTGCTCAGGAATTACCTGATCTCTCTCGCACAGCACAGAGGCATGCAGACCCCCCCCCCCCCCCAAAACTAATTAATACGGCAGAGTCCATCAACACGTGGAAAATAAACGCTTGTCCTTCAGCGAACTCTTCTCAAAACCTGAAGCTGTAGCAGATCCTGTCTTCCAGCCAATCACGTGCTTTTCTTCAAACGACTTTAATTAGCTCATCACACCAGACACTAGCTACAGGGCTAGAGATGAACTCAATAAGGAAACATCTGCACTTTCTGATTAAAGAAGCAATGATGTGGCTTGATGACAAGAACAGAATTAAAGTACATGTTTATTCGCCGCTCTGTGGCTTTTGTCAAAAGTGCGAACTTACAACGTCAATGTCAGTGATGACCTGCGATGATCGGCAGTGGTTGGGAACCATTTTTGACTGCCTTCTTTGTAGTTGGCGACCATGTCGCTAACTATCCCTGACTATGGTCGCAGACTGTCTGAGACTTTTTACCAGTTTAACTGGTTTTCATGTTAACTGGGAACGCTGGCTTACAGATGTGTACTTTCTGCTATTTCTGTCACCATTATCCTTCTGTTTGACTTTTGCAGATCCATCAAGGCTGTAAATCTGATTCAGAGTGAAATCTGACGCTCCACTTGGTTGTTCAATGAAGTTAAACATGTGTCATGTCTGTGTTCTGCACCAAGACAAATTATACAAACAAAAACAAATCAATTATGTTTATAAACTGTTAGACAGTTAAAATAAGCGATGCGGGTTTAGAACCCGAGTCTGCGGGTTAAAAATACGCAGCTACGCACCTCCTAACCACCTGAGCTAACATTATACCGGGTCAAATTACTGAATACTCGTTACTCATACTCTCTCACCCAAAAGCACGGCTAGACCCATGTTAATGGTTAGTCATGACTTATCTCGGCTGTCCGTGTTATGTCCTTGTCCCAGTCTGTACTAACAGTGATGAACATGAACGTTAAACTCGGAAAAAAACATGTAGACCGTTTTATGCGGATTCGGTTTTGGTTTTATAAACCGACACATCTCTACTCAGATGAAAATCTCTGATGGTCGACAACAAGTTCTCACACTGACAGCAATATAATGGCGGCAGTCACCGATTAGTAGATTACCGTGTGTAAATCGTCCAACATTTGTTTTAAGGTTTCAAGAAAACAGGACGCTTGTCCACAACGGGCGGATTCCTCGCTGACAGTCAGCGACATTGTCGACTATATCGGCCGCAGACCCCTCATGCTCGCTCCCGACCTGAAAAGTCATCATCATCAGCCGTTATCACCAAATGCACAGGAATGGTGAGATCTGATTGGTCCGCTATCTTGGGGTTAAAAATCATTATCCTGAGTGGATAACGTTTGAATTAAAGTGACGGACACTCACCGTTGGTCAGATGGTAGCATTTTAGTGAGATCTTGTTTTGGTTTATTGTGTTTCTGTGCAGGATATACAGCTACACAGTGCACACCTGACCTGCATGTCATGGTTAAAAATAAATGATTGACATCTCGGTTTAGTTTGCTTCTTATGTTTCTGTGTAGTATATCCTAAAACATTTATGCACCTCAGACTCATTGGATATCACTGATTTGAATGGTCACTTCAATGTTTTGTCTATTTAGCAGGGACGTGGGGGTTTCTCATATATATATATATATATATATATATATATATATATATAGAATGACTGCTTCTTCTTGACAGAAGATAACCATCTCTTGAATATTACACTTAGCTCTCATTCGTTGCATGATGAGGAAAAAATACATTGAGCATAAGATGAAATATGCCAGAGAGATATCTGCACATAGGGATGGCAATAACACACGCTTGTGCTACACGTACATTACTCTCTCTCGTCATCAGTAAACCAAAAAGCAAGATGACAGGCAGTCATATCAGCTGCATGTTTTTGTAACTCAGAGTTTAACTCTGGAAAGTGCTTGTATCCCGTAGCTGGGGCCCTTATCGGGTTCTACAAACCGGGACAAGTTGGACCCGAGTCTCGTGTATTCAGGAGTAGACTTGTACCTACCTATATATATATATATATATATATATATATATATATATATATATATATATATTCTGTGTGTATGTATACATGTATAAATAAAACATGGAACTGAGAGAACAATCCGAACACTCGCATCATTTTGCATTAATTTGTACATAATGTTCACGGTAAACACGACTGAAATGACGATAAGAAAATCAGCCCGAGACTTTCGGGGACGCCGCTTTCTTTTGCTCAACATGTGGGAAATATTAGTTGAAACTCCACAGGCAGTAAATGTACACTCTGAGTGAGTACAGCCATGATCTAAATCTCTCTGTCGAAGGAAAAGGATTCCTCTCGGGAGGCGACACTTTCCTCCACGAGCGTCGTCGTCCCTGGGGGAGGAGTGAAGCTTTCTAAACGACCCGCCGTCCTTACAGCAGCGGTAATAAAAAGTCCAGACGCCCAAGGGGACATGAGGACAGAGGCGCCTCCCGCTGACACTAGATGCCATTAAAAGAACAGGGAAGTGTGTGGTGGTATTATTACAGCTCTCTGTGGACGGGAAGTTCATGCTTGCGTCAGTCGCACTTACCAGACTGACTCTGTTCACACGGGCCCTCTGTGGTCCCTCGCCCGCCTCGAACTTGCTCTCGTCCATCCAGTGGCCTTGCTGCAGACACTCGGCCAGCCCTGAGACAGAAAGGTGGGAGGTTTGTGTCCTGTGTGTGTGTGGGTATATATATATATATATATATACACAGAATATTCAGTAGAGCATATGCAGTAAAATTTAAATAAATAAATAAATTCCAGTTGGATGGGGCTGAATCCATCCATCCATTCGCCAAACCGCTTACTCCTATTAGGATCGCGAGGAGGATCAAGCCTGTCTCAACCGACTCTGGGCAAAGGTAGGGTACACCCTGAACAGCTCACCACACCATCACAGGGCCAACACATACACACAACCATTCGCACTCACACCTTGGGGCAATCTGGAACAGCCAATTAGTCTAATGTGCATGTTTTCAGACTGCCGGAGGAAACTGGAGTACCCAGAGGAAACCCATGCAAGCACAGGAAAAACATGCAAACGCTATACAGAGAGACCCTCCTCGCAAACCCCAGGACTTGAACCCAGGGCCTTCATCCTGTGAGACGGACGTGCCCCAGTGCTGCCCAGTTCTGCTTATACAGCGCCTTAAATCCTACACAGTGCAGCTATAAATAGAATCCTACACTACACTGATTTATTAATGCACACATTTACTGAACCGGAATATTATTCTCCCTGCAGCGCAAACACAAACCAACAAACAAAGATATAGCATCAATGGAGCCCCTGGTCAAACAGTGTTGCCATGTCCATCATTATTGTGCAGATTCCAGATATCAAAGTCATACATTAGGTTCAGTGAAAATAAACAGAGATTTAGAGACAAGGCACGGTCACAATTTCTAACCTGGAAGCTGAAGAGCCGTGTTACAGGAATGGTTTCCGAACAATATCGGTTCCACTTCGTATGGAATAGGCAGGTCCTCATTTATCGCCTGTGGATCTGAGATAAGGCTAAAGCCTTTCCTTATCTAACACCTGCACCTTTAAACACAGCACGGTCACAGACATGCACATCATTTCAAAGATTACATTAAATCTTGCTGTAGTTACTCATGAACAGCAGGAGAGAAGCTTTCACTGCAGACACAGGCAGCACTAAAACGCAGATAACTTGGTTCTTTTCAAACAAGGACAAAGCGGTGTTTTTCTACCTCGAGAGGCAGAGAGATGATGCTTTCTGGGCAGAAAAAAAAAGCCAGGTTTCCATTTTCTGATTTCAGGACCATATGCGGCGGCCGCTGAGACACGTTTATTGTACAAGACCACTCAACAAAGGCAGCAACTGCCTGAACGGCTACAGAAAATGGCCATTACCTGCTTTTTCCATCTGCTGTACTCGTATACAACTAGCGACTAGTGTTCGGCTCAGATATCCCAGGTTCTACAACTCGCAGTCAAATTCATGAAGGAATGTACACTGTTTAAAATGCAGTGCTGGAAATGGCAGCTAATGTTATAGGGAAGATGAGGACAGAATAAAAACTGCATTAGAAAAAACACCTGAACATTACATCATAATCACTTCATAATTACATTACCTCATCACGACTGCATGACCCCATATTACCTCATCATGGCTACCTGACTATATTACCTCATCATTACTGCATGACTCCATATTACCTCATCATGGCTACCTGACTATTACCTCATCATCACTACCTGACTATATTACCTCATCATGGCTACCTGACTATATTACCTCATCATCACTACCTG
>JAQMYF010000012.1:3062263-3075654 GCA_030014195.1 Neosilurus mollespiculum | reverse complement strand
TATATATATATATATATATATATATATACACACACACACACACACACACACACACACACACACACACACACACAGTAGTGTGCAGTGAAGATTATTCACCACCACTTGTATCTAAAAGAGCTCCTAATAAAAAGAAGTAAAAAATTACTTCTCTATAATTTTTTGGTGAAAATGTACTGAACAATGTTATTGTAGGCAACGAGAACCAAAACAATCATTCTGACAAGAACATTGAGGTAAAAGTTTGGCTAAAAAACAAAAACACTGAAAACACCAATTTTTCAGAAAAATTTAAAGGTGTCGCAAATTTTCTTTTTTTATTTTCGCACAGCATGAATGAACTTCAGACCGTATGGAACGGTTATATATAGAGAGCGAGAGACAGAAAAAAGGCAGACAGACATTAATGAAATTCAAACCATATTTTAAACGTTATTGTTGTTATTACTATATATTTTTGTTTGTTTACTTATTCTCATCAAAATGATCCAATATTACATGAAATAAACACTTGAATTGTTCTTGGTTTCTGATTTATCTTCATTTTGTTAAGTGTCACATCACTCCATCGCTGTATTTTTTTATTTCTTCACTCCTAAACCGCTCTTTATGGTCTGAGGTTCATTCGTGCTGTGCAAAAGTCAAATGAATAAAATTTGCGGCACCTTTAAATTTTCTGAAAAATTGGTGTTTTTTTTAGTGTTTCCAGGATATAGTCCTACCCAACGTCACTTACTCAAATGGTCAATCGGTTCACCATTGAACATTACAGTGTGACCCGTTTTTTTGTCGCCACACACATCATACACACAGTATATAAAGGCAGCATGGTGGCGCAGTGGTTAGCACGTCCGCCTCACAGCAAGTCTGCGTTTGTGTTCTCCCCGTGCGTGGGTTTCCTCCGGGTACTCTGGTTTCCTCCCACAGTCCACAGTAGGCTGATTGGCTGTTCCAAATCACCCCTAGGTGTGAGTGTGAATGGTTTTATGAGTGTTGCCCTGCGATGGTCGGGCGAGCTGTTCAGGGTGAACCCGGCCCTCGCCCAGAGTCGGCTGAGATGGGCGCAAGCCTCCCCGCGACCCTGATTAGGATCAAGTGGCTTAGAAAATGAATGAGTGAATGAAACCTGCTGAATTGAAGTGTCGCACTCAGAGTGACAGACATTCACTGAGTAACAAAGACATTCAACTAGCTAGTTATTAAAAATTATAATAATAATTATTCATTACTTCTTAAAGCACGTGTGCAACTTCAAAGAGAATATATATACTGTGTGTGTGTTTAAATAAACCATCCAAAAATGAAAAGGAAGAACAACTCAGGCCATCCCACCCTCACATTTTTTCATTCAACAATACAACCCTAATGAACGTCTTCGGCTTTTTTAAATTCGCCGTTTTCCCCAAAGTCTGACTGTCTCGCACGAAGAGACTTTGCTCTTCCCTTCGTTTCATCTCACACTGTAAGTTCCAGAGCTGTGTGAAATCTCCTGAGAGGATCATAATAAGGGCGTCGTGTTCGAGGGGAAAGTTTGTAATTATCCTCGTTATGTTCAAAGTGGACGGCTTAAACGCTTAAACGTTGAGTCGCAGGGAAGAAAAGAAAAGGAAAGAAAAAAGCACTCACGACTTCTCCAGCGCCATTTTCCTCGAGTGAGAGACAGAAATCATTACCAAGTTCCATTCAGAGACGGAAAGTTTCCTCTAACGGCAAACCGATACATACTAAAAGCCGAGTTTTATTCCTTTTACACAACGGCAACTGAAAAACGATTCCACGACGTATGCTTACGGATCTTTAAGGTCGTACCTGCGCTGGAGAACGTTTCGACTCGCTTTCCTCGCAGTTCTTGGGCTGCCTTGGTGATCTGCTGCTGCTGAGTTTCTGTCAGTTTACTTCCCATCACAACGACCAGCGCTTCTTTCTTCATCACAACTGGAGACTAAATCACGTGGAAACACAGACCACGCACAACATGACCATCAAATACATTTTACTTTTTTGTTCATACTCATACTCTTGATAAACACTAATCAGCAGTCTTCACAACAAAGCTGATTAGCCACGCTCACAAACTCCATAAAAGGAAACCAAAAAAAAAAAAGAGCTACAGATGACAGAACGGCGAAATAGCGCTGAGTCAACATGTTTTCCAATAATGCAACTCAGCTACTGCAACTAGTTCTCTTAAAATATCCAGGAATCAACAGTGATTAAATCAGTGCTTGTATGGAATTAAGACGTCATTTAAGCTTGATGGCGTAATCCATATATAAATAAAATCAAAGTGAGGCATCAACAGTTATAAAATTTAAAGCTGATGACCTCACATCAAGGTTCACATCACGTGAAATAAGTCCATACATAAACTTACCCTACATCAGGAACGAAATGTAGGACACTGAAGCGCCATCCAAAATTCTTGTATAAAAGGTTCATGCTAAATCATTTCTCATCCATTTAAATAAATGAAAACTGGTGTGTGGAGAACAGCAATGTGGGCATGTCTTTTATGTACCTTGGACAGATTTGCTGGAGAGCTCACGGGCGTGGCCACTGCACAAGGTGCCTCAGGGACCAAACTCAGGACCTCTCGCATTTCTGGAGTTGCAGCGTAATCAGCAGGTCGGAGACCGAATATATTTCTGTAACACAGTGCAAACCATTTTATAACTATATACAGACATTGTGTGTGTGTATGTGTGTGTGTGTGTGTGTGTGTGTGTTGGGGGGGGGGGGGGGTTCGGTAGACAAAATGTACCCCCTTGGTCAAGTCTTCATTAAATTAAATAAAACACTCAGACACTAAACTCTGTGCTTGTATGAGAGAGAATCACCTTGGGCTTGACTCCACGAATCAGTGACTCGACTCTTTTTTCCGGATCAACCGCAACAAAGGACTTGATTTAATGACTGTACATTAGAAAGTATACAATTATTTATAGTGATGTTTATTATGACTTCAGCAATAAATCACAAGTTCCAATAATATCATCCGACATAATATTAGCTCATTAGCAATTACAGAGTTTTTTTTCCGATATTTTAACCATGACAAAGGCGGGTCAGATGAGGTCCGTGTGCTCCAGGCAGAGATAGTCTGTCATTTTGATTCAAGCGTTATCCACTCGGAATAATGTCTTTTAATCCCCAGATAGCGGCCCAATCATATCGCACCGTTCCCATGCAGTACATTCTCATTGCTGATAAATGATCAGTGTTTAAAACTGTATGAATGACAATTAATATGGAGGACAAATTAAAGTAGTTTCCTACTTCAGGCAGCGCTACACTCTCTCTCTTCCCAATCAAAAAAATGGAATTACTTTATCGATTCATTGTTGCAATTCTAATAACTATTACACATAACCGGTGATTATGAACCGAACCCAGGTTAATAAAGTAAGACTTATTAACTCAGTATGTGTTTGCGTCCGCTAACGAGAGGAAGGAGCAGGTTCATGACTGCGGGTCTCTGAGGGAGGTTTAAACTGCGTGGGACTCATCGCAGAACTCAAAAAACACAACGCTGTTTGCACAGATTAAGTGACAATATGCAAATAACATCTGAGGGACAATTAACAGGTTCGCTGGTCCGCAAAATATTTCATTTGGATTCGTGAGCCACGCAGATTCCCCCTTTCAGACGGCACAAACCTGGAACCAGCGGCGTGAAAAATGTAGCACTGATACCATAACGAAAAAAATTAATCAATTTTAATCAACTCGTAAGATCTGTTCTAGTCAACACACACTTCAATAATAATAATAATAATAATAATAACAACACCAATAATAACAATGATAATAATAATAATGATAACAATAACAGTAATAAAAATAATAAAGTTAATAACAGTAATAATAACAACAATCATTATATTCATCATTATTTATTATTATCATTATTATTATTACCATTATTATTATCATTATTATCATCATCATCATTATTATTATTATTATTATCTTTATTATCATTATTATCATTATTATCATTATTGTTATTATTATTATCATTATTGTTATTATTATTATCATTATCGTTATTATCATTATCATTATTATCAATATTGCTATTATTATTATCATTATCAATTATTATTATCATTATTATTATTATTGTTATTATTATTATCATTATTATCATTATTGTAATTAATATTATTGTTATTATTATCATTATCTTTATCATAATTATCATTATTGTTATTATTATTATTCTTATCATTACCATTATTATTATTATTATTATTATTATTATTGTTATTATTATTATTATTATTATTATCATTATCATTATTATCATTATCATTATCGTTATTGTTATTGTTATTATTATTATCATTATCATTATTATTGTTATTATTATCATTATTATCATTATTGTTATTATTATTATTATTATTATTATTATTATCATTATTATTGTTATCATTATTATCATTGTTATTGTTATTATTATTATTATTATTGTTATTATTATTATTATAATTATCATTATTATTGTTATTATTATTATTAGCACCCTCTAGTGATCTATATTAATGAAAGTGCTGTACCATAATCAATACTGAAACAGTGACTCATAAAGATCTATTACAACTAATGAGTTTTCGTCTAAAAACAAAATACTTTACCACCCACACACACCTGCATATACAAACACCCCCCCCACACACACTTTCCCCCATAATTTTTTCTATTTCTCTCTCTCACTCACACTCACTTTTCTCCATCATATACACACACTCTCTCTCTCTGTCTCACTCTCTCTCTCACACACATTTCTCTCTGTCTCTTCTAATGTCATGTGACATGGATAAGCTCAGCAAGCATAAGGATTACTGCTGGAACCGGAGAGTGGACACACACACACACACACACACACTCGCACTACAGATCAATGGATCCACCCCGAGCTGGATCCATGCCGTCTTACAGCATGCTGTCTTAAAGCAGTGTACATGGGCACACGCACACACACACACACACACACACACACAGAGTTTGTACACTCTCAGAGAAGAATAAAGGAATAATCAGATTGTCCCTGACAGTAGTGGATTGCTTTTGTGCAGGACGAGTAGGACAGTGTGAGAGTCTCTGATGTTCGCCACTGTGGACAATCAGGAAACAAAAGAGCTCCAGACAAAAGGGCGAGCGTTAGGAACGATCAAACCATCCTGCTGAAAGAGAACGGACCGCGCGGGGAGAGAGAGAAAGAGAGATGGAGACATCGTTAAAGTAATGAAGCTGAAATAGCTAAATCACGTACATTGGTCCAGAAGGCTGAAAGTAAACTGAAGTAAAACACATTGATCTACTCTATAAAATAAATTTCACCAGGGAGATCTTTCTACTGAACAATAAATCACTTGAGAGTAATTTCACAAAGAAAAGTGAAAATGCAACCGGGGAAAAAAAAAAAAATGGAGAAAACATCCCCAAGAATACTCAACAAGTCTATGAATATTCTAAATAAATATAGCAAGCCCCACCCCTTTTCTGGACCTGCTTTGCATATTAGATTAAGAGGTCTAAATTGATCGATTAGAATATAAATCTTAAAATAATGCAGTAAAACATTGATACCATAAACTTTATTTATTATGTTTATACATAAAGACGTAAATGATGTCAATATCGTGTGTGTGTCTGCGCGCTTACACTACAGAGGTTGAGGCGCCGTGTTCCAGCAGTAGTTTGGCTACAGCAGCGTGGCCATTCCTCACGGTGTCGTGTAAAGGAGAGTCGTTCTCGTAGCCTGGTGTGTTAATCAGTGCCCCCTGCTGGAGCAGCACCTCCACCACACCTATGTGACCCAGGTTACACGCTTCATGCTGAAATGTGGTGGGGGAGAGGTAGAATTCACACACACACACACACACACACACACACACCAATTAAACTCGCATACTTATCCACATTCTACATTTACATCAAAAGGAGAGGGGTTCCAGAACACCCCTATGGTACACCTTATAACCCATCATTAAACCCCTGTCACATTCAGCCACGTTTCCACTAACAGTCATGAAGTAAAAAGGAAAGTGGTCCCAGAACACTCCCATGTGGTACCCCTAAAACCCCATCATTAAACCACTGTCACACTCAGCCATATTCCCACTATGTTGCACTCATGAAGTAAGAGGTCCCAGAATACACCCCTGTGGGACACCTTATTCCCTATTAACAAACCCCTGTCACATTCAGCCATGTTCCCACTTTGTTACAGTCATGAAGTAAGAAGGAAAGAGGTCCCAGAATACACCCTTGTGGTACCCCTTATGCCCCATCATTAAACCCCTGTCATAATCAGCTCCATTCCCACTACGTTACAGTCATGAAGTTAAAGGGAAAGCGGCACCAGAATATTCCCCTGATGTAGCCCTTATACCCCATCATTAATCCCTGGCACATTCAGCCGCGTTTCCACTATGTTGCAGTCATGCAGTTAAAAGGAAAGACGTCCCAGAATACTCCATTCTCCTATGGCCTATACCCCAACATTAAACCCCACACACATTTCCACTGCATTGCAGTCATGAAGTAAAAAAAAAAGAAAAGGAAAAAGGAAAAGAAAGAGGTCCCCTGAATACACTCCTGTGGTGCCCTTTATAACCGATTATTAGACTCCATCACACTCAGCCATGATCACAATAAAACTGATTGGACAAAGTAAGAACTGGACCAACATAGTTGGAATGTGATCAGGATAAGGATGTGATATGTCTTCAGGGATGTGGAGGATGTAGTCAAACTCTGGAGGTGTTTATAAAAATAAAATAAACAGTGTGGATGTAGTGAAATCAGGACGCGGTAAGAAATTAATAAGATTGTAGTACCGACATTCATTGGCGTAGTACAAGTATGGCTTGGACTTGTTTAACATAGATGTGGACACAAAAAACTTGTAGAGCAAAAAGAAAAAAAAAGCACCGAGCATGGTGCATTGTTTATCAGGACTAGATGGACGCACAGAGAATGTGGTAAAAATGGATTGTGACGTGATTGGTCATACAAAGAACGTAGTAGGAACAGATTGGCCGAGGTGCATGTGATCATTCTCGTTGTAAGAAATTAGTGGGGACATGTTAGACGCAGTGAGAAAATAGGATAGACGTCATATGAAAACTGCACGTTATTCCATTCTGACCACGCCCATGTTGCATTAATTGAAATTTTCAGGACGTAGGGCAGTCTTCTCACGGCTTAGAAGCTACAGGTAAGCGTAAACATGTGAGGTAGACGTGCCTAACATGCTGCTTGGTTGTACTCTGGATGATTGTACCCTAAATGCTGTAACCGCAAATCAAACTTTCACGATAGCATCGGTTATATTGGTCATGTTGTTTTTAACAAAATGCTCCAGTCACGAGTCGGTGCTGAGAAACGCTGTAATCACACAGAGTAAAATAAAGGGAGATGTGAGTGCATGTTTGTGTATATAGTCGGTGCTTTTCCTCTGATGTTTGACCGAATCAGCGAGTCGTTTTCTTCACAGCAGATGAGAGGGTGCCAGAGTGTGTCTACATTGCTCGGAGTATCCATTAACGTGAAAACTGTTACGCTGACATTTTTCATAATCAAGAGAGGCAGACGGCAGAGAAGGCGACGTCAGCACATTAATGTAAAAGCACACGGATTCAAATATTTATGAAGAGAGAGAGAGAGATGGTACTGACCAGTGGGGTCCAGCCAGCATGGTCCTTCAGGTTGGGGTCGGCTCCTTGCTCCAGGAGAGCTTTTGTCATCTCAACATCCCCCTGCACATCATCAATTCATTCATTTCAATTACTTTGTCGTTTTTCTGATTTTCCATCTCATCTATCTGTTTCCTGGTTTTCCAGAACACCTACTATGCCGTTCGGGTCAGAAGTTTACATGATGAGTCCACACTTGCCCAAGCCATGGCCTCTTACCTTCATGTTAATGGTTATGATGGACTACAGCTGGCATACTCTCGGTGCACCATAAAAAGGGTTCGGTTGACGGCACTCTTCGGATTCACCGATACGCGGTACTATCGGGAAGCCCGATGAACTCAGTGCCGACCTGAGAAAGAGGATCGTAGATTCACAAAAGCCAGGAACATCTCGAGGAGCCATGTGTAAACAAGTGAAGATCCTGAGATCATCAGTTCAAACGACTGTACCTGGGTACCTTGTACTTCAGCGGCGGTATGAATTCGGCACTATGCTAGGATTCTTTATCCCCTCTATCCTGGTACCCAGCACTAACCCTAACCCTAACCCTAATGATCCACTTGGCTCCCAGGGTTCGTGGCTATCAATCAGGAGATCGCAGGTTCGAATCCAGGTTGATGCTGCAGCCATCCGCGACCGTGGGAACTAATTGGCTGAGCTCTCACGGGAGGTAGGGATGGCATCCGCTCCCCTGTCACTCACAGCAATCACCAGGTCATTCATGCAAAATGGGATAGCACTGAGTGTGTTAGGCCGCCTCCAAATGTGCATGCACAGCAGTTCGTAAAGAGGTGGGTGCCAGAATCACATGTCACAGAGGGGGCATGTGCATGCTCACGCCCCTCCCTGGTTGGTGGTGACTGTACGTGATAGGGAGGTGACAGTTGATGGGTGGGAATTGGATACGACTAAACTTAGGGGAGAAAAAACAAACAGAAAAAAAAGAAATGCTTCACTTGTGCAGAGTCCAGTAAAGTTTATCTAAAATCTGGTACTAGCACAACAATCTTATTTTAGTATCCCATACACGCACACAGTCGAGTAGCAGGACTAGCACTGCAGCTAATGCGCACCACGGGAGCGCCAGCCTCCAAACGCCTGCTAATAAGCGTATTATAGCTTATAATTTTCATGGAGCAATCCATACGATAAAAGGGAATCCCGGTGGATAGAAATTACAGATATGGTGACATTTTATATCACTAGAGGTCTGATGCCTACAAATACACTGATAATAATCGAGTTCATTCAGGTGCTAAATCAAATTAACCGCGGATGTGAGCTACCAAGACATGTAGCCTCTATACACCCGACCCCCCCAAGAGAGATGACAGGAAAGTGGTCTGGATGGTCAGGGACAACCAAGGAACCAGCAAGGAACAGGCCTGCCATAAACTGGAAGCTGTTAGAACCCCAGAGTCACTGGTTCCTATCACCATGGTGTTCCATCACCATGGACTGAGAGAAAGAAGGTCTTGCTCAAATATCAAAACGTTCAAGCTGGTTGTGGGACAGATAAAGCCAGCAAACATTACTCTTACAGAGCGGCCTTCTTGAAGACCTCGACCCAACTCCCCCCAAAAAGAAAGAATTCAGAAAAATCCCAGAAAGCCCACCATTACCATGACATTCATGTCCATGATGAGATGATGTAAACTTCTGACCACAACCGGATTGAGATGAAAAACTACAAGACCTTCTGCACACTCAAAGGAATCCAAAAACAAAAAGATCAAACCACAGACCTTAATGGTGGCAAGGTGCAGTGGCGTCTCTCCTTTATGGTTCCTCTTCATGTAGGCGGGGCTACTCTGGCTCCTCCGAATGGCAGAAGAGCTCCGTGGGCTTTCTCTCCCTTTCTTTTCCTCTATGGACCTTTCCAGAATGGTGGAACACAGAGAAGAGTCGGGAGATGGATCCGATCTCATCCTCCTTGCCCTCTGGCCTGGAGACAGTCTGGGACGCTTTGGTGTGGTCTCTGGGCTTCCACCTTGTGGTCTGGTCCTTTTCGGAGAAGAACGTGGATGTTGTTGGATTTCGGATAGGGCTTGATGGGTTGTCTTCTCCATCCCATCCTTCAGGATGCTCGTCTTCGTCACTGGACTAGGAACCTGTTTCCCAACCTTAGGAACCTCATCGTCCGGTTCGGTGCTACTGCTTGGACATTGGAAGGACACCCTCTTACCGCTCCTCGTCTCGTTCTGCTTCACTGTATCCTTCACGTCCTTCACCGTATCGTCGTTCCCAAACCCCCATTGCTGGTTCACAGCCTCTAGCCTCATCTTCTTTTCCTTAGTCTGTTTCCTGGTGCCTCGTCCCTGCTTCCTAACAATGCGCTCTCTTTTCCTTCGTTCTATCATTTTCTTCCGTCCAGCGGTCCCTCTCGCCCTGGGGGGTGTGGAGGAGCCGGAATCCTGAGAAGAGGAAGTGAAGTTGAAGACAGACAGGACGCCGGGGTCAGAGCATTGTGCCGTTGGCGGATTCAAGTCGTCCACTCGACAGCGCACTTTACGACTCTTCGGACTGAACCAGATCTTGAAGTTCTTTTTCTTGGCGACAGCGGCTGGTTCCGTCGAGGGTGCTGAAGAATCAATGGGAGGTGCTGAAAAGTAAACCAATCAAATCGACGTTAAGATGAGGTTCATTCATCATTCATGGAAGGAGTCTTGGCTTTGCAATTTAAACCAATTACCACAACATTTCACAAATCTAGCCAATCAGTTCATTATAGTGTGAGTTTCACCAACCACGGCAGCCCCCATTGGAAATCTCCTCTCGTTTTTGCTTTTATAGACAGGAAGATGTGGACACGTGCGCAACTATTTTAATCATTTTCACATAATCCCACAATTTCGTTGGAAAGATGACTAAAACATCACAACATGCATCACTATTCTTTTTTACGTAACACTCTGAGGTAAAGCGAAATGAGCCCCCAGACATTCATTGGCTGGTGATTCCTCTAACTGACAGGAAGGCACATACATCCCAGCCCATCCCACCCTTCCCTAAGAGCTTGGCCAATCAGCTCCCATGGGCTCCGGCTGCATGGTGTCTCTAGATTGATAGTGGGAACCTTGTCGATGCGACACTCAGGAGCCTTTAATCAAGGACTTTTTAAAGAAACCTACAATTCCTCCAAAATCCTCCAATGCCTGAGACCTGCTTCATCAGCATTGGACACTGTGAGACCCTTTTCAGGCTCCTCCCAATTCAAAACGCCCAGTGGTGTCTGATAGAGCTCCTCACAGGCATTTCTGACGAAACATTCGAACTAATATTTACTTTTTTTTAAATTAAGTAAGGTGTTAGCACGACCGCCTCACAGCAAGATGGTCCTGGGTCCGGGTACCAGTATGTGGAGTTTGTATTGTATGTACTCCCTGTGATTGTGTGGGTTTCCTCCAGGTATCCCGGTTTCCTCCCACAGTTCAAAGAGTTGCACATTAGGCTAAATGCCTGTTCCAAATTGCCCCTAGGTGTGTGTTGCACTTGATGGTCTGGCGAGCTGCCCATGGTCGCATGTTCTCCCTGTGCTTGTGTGGGTTTCCTCCGGGTACTCTGGTTTCCTCCTACGGTCCAAAAACATGCACAGTAGGCTGATTGGCTGTTCCAGATAGCCCCTAGGCATGAGTGTAAGTGTGAATGGTTGTGCGTTGACCCTGCGATGGCCTGGTGACCTGTCCAGGGTGTACCGCACAGTCGCTCAGAGTCGGCTGAGATGGGCGCCAGCCTCCCCGCGACCATAATTAGGATTAATCGGCTTAGAAAATGAATGGATGAGTAATAGATCCACCTAAAATGCACCTATAAAGTAAATATTGTAATGAAAGGGTTAAATGAGTAAGTAAAAACACTGATGATGCTCAGTCTCTCTACATGTACACAGAGTATACAACCTTAACAACAACTCGACTGGATTAGCATTGGATAAAAATGAGAAATTATGGGCTCCCGAGTGGCGCATCGACAAGGTGCGCGACTATCAACCCAGAGATCGCAAGTTCAAATCCGCAGCCATCCGTGACCGGGAGTCCATGGGACTAATTGGCTGAGCTCTTACGGGAGGGATGGCATACGCTCACTTCCCTGTCACTCACACCGATCACCAGCCAATCATGGGTGTCTGGGAGCTCATTCATACAAGGGGGTGGATAGCGCTTTCCCTCCGAGTGTGTTAGGGCGCCCCCAAATACGCATGCGCAACAGTTTGAAAAAAGGCGGGCGGTAGCATCGCATGTCATGAAGGGGGTGTGTGCATGCTTACACCACTCCCTGGTCGGTGGTGGTCATGTGATAGGGAAGGCAAAAGTTGATGGGTGGGAATTGGAAACGATTAAATTAGGGAGACAAATGGGGGGGGAAGAAATTATGAGTATTTAATAAAAAATAAAATATCTAATATCCAGCTCTCAATGTGCTCGCCGTGTTTAATACGCCGTCCTGTCCATGTCTGAGCAGAGCTACGAGCTAAACACCACCGTGACGAACTGCATCACATAATTACAGTCATTAAAAGAGGTGAATTTCAGACCGATATTTGCATATATTTCCCGGAGAAAAGTTCACATTCGACAGGAAGGCTCGGGCTGAAAGAGAACGTTCTCGCGACGGTGTTAACACCATCAAACTTCCGTGTTATAATATAACAGGCTTCACGGTGCTGTGTGATGTACCTGAGCCCTCCGAGGGACAGAGCACGGCCTCCAGCTGCAGGAAGAGCTGAGTGATGTTACTGATCTGTCTGTTAATGTGGATGTCTTTCACCCAGGAGGGACTGAGACACACACTGCAGCCATCACCCACTCGAGGACCTGCACAAGACCTGGAGCCACACACACACACACACACACAGGATTTTCTGATGGACACAGCGGAACACACAATTACTGTACACTACATAGGAACGGTGCAATCTCCAATCTGATTGGTCCAATATATCTGAATTAAAAACATTATCCCTAGTGGATAATGCCTGGATCGAAATGACGGACATGCACAGTGTTTCAAGGTTACTTGGAGGAGACTAAACAGACCTCATTATATACACAGCATTTAGCTCAGTTTAAACCGTAGAGCTCATCTGACTAGTGTCTGTCACGGTTAAAATTTTTTTTTTTAAATCTCACTGTAGTTCGCTTTTCTTTATGTTACCATGTAATATATACTTAAAATCTTAAAGAGGGTTAAAAAAGACAGCTCTTCACCTGCTCGGCCTCACCTGGACCTCACCTGCAGCCGGCATCACTTAAAAAATGTAAAAATGAATAATGATTAAAATTTTTAATGTGCTGTTGCCGCCTGGGTTCCCATGTGATACACATTATAACAAGAATGAGGTGGGATTGCGAATGGTTTCACACGATGGCCCCACAACAATCGTTAGGTGTGTTGCCCTGTGATGGCCTGGCAAGCTGCCCAGGGTCGGCTGAGACAGACTCCCCTGCCCTCTACCCTAGTAGGATTAAGCAGTTCAACAAATGACTAAATGAAATGGTGGTGGTTGAGGGGTTAATAATGAACCCACCTGCACAGCAGATGTTCACAGACTCCCAGACACACCGGCTCAGTCAGGATATTCGAGCTATAAGAGACCAAGTCAGAGCTCATGAAACAAAAACTACTTTATTACGTAGTATTTCAAAATGATTCATACATTTACCAAATACTCCAACTAATATG
>JAQMYF010000012.1:3029201-3043353 GCA_030014195.1 Neosilurus mollespiculum | reverse complement strand
GAGGAGAAGAAAGGAAGAGGAAGAGATGGAGGAAGAAGATGATGAAGAGGAGGAGTAGAAGAAGGAAGAAGAGGATGTGGAGATGGCGGAGGATGAAGAGGAGAAGAAAGGAAGAGGAGGAGAAGGAGAAGAAGGGAGAGGAGGAGGGGAAATGAGACAGTTACAGGCTCTGTAGGTAGAGAGGAGTGTTTAGTTTGATGGACAGGTGGATCAGGATGTGATTGACAGGTGTAATACAGCCACACTCGCAGCTCTCACCTCATCCAGGGTGGTCTGACTGACGGCAAAGTGTTTGATCTGCAGCGCCGCCTTGTTGGTCTCCAGCTGGTCAAAAATGTCAGCCACACCGCCGGGAGCTACAGGAACGTGGTACTCCAGCATCGATGAGTGATGGTCCTGTGGGAACGCAGCGAGAAGTGTGAGATAAACGCCGAGTTCCACTAAAAGAACAGCATGATGACGAATAACGCCGCGTCTGAACTTCGGGGCATCAACACAGACAGAAATACTTCTGAGCTTCCCATTCCCCACATCCCGCCACTTCTTCCATCTGATGTCATGATACACCACATCAAAGGCGTCAAGAAGAACCAGGAGACTTTAAATTCAAGTCTGGCTCCCTCCGAGTGTAGTTTGGGTTTCCGTTTAATGCTGCGCTTACACCACACGGCGAAATCATCACGTACTCGCCACAGAAAACGTGTTCAAGAGTTAATAATAAATAGTGCACAAGATTATTAAAAATAAATAAAACAAATAAAAATTCATAATAATAGCATTATTAAAAATAGTAAATCTTTGGATGATGAAAAAAAAAACTTAAGCAGTGAATTGGTTAAAATAATAATTTAAATAAAAATAAAAAAAAACAAAATATAATGAAAAAAAGAATAAAATTAAAATAAATAAGAAATTAAAAAAGACATTTGTTTAGAAAAAATAAAATTAAAATGCTAAATTACATACATTCATTCATTTTCTGAAGCGCTTAATCCTAATTAGGGTCGCAGGGAGGCTGGCGCCCATCTCAGCCCACTCTGAGCGAGGGCGAGGTACACCCTGAACAGCTCGCCAGACCATTGCCGAGACAAACCTCCACCCCCATTAATAATAATAATAATGATAATACGGCGGCACGGTGGCGCAGTGGTTAGCACGCTCGCTTCTGTGTGGGGTTTTCATGTTCTCCCTGTGCTTGCATGGGTTTCTTCTGGGTACTCCGGTTTCCTCCCACAGACCAAAAACATGCACAGTACTGTAGGCTGTGAATGGTTGTATGTGTGTTGGCCCTGCGATGGCCTGGTGAGCTGTCCAGGGTGTACCCCGCCGGCTGAGAGTCGGTTGAGATGGGCGCCAGCCTCCCCGAGACCCTTATTATGATTACACGGTTCAGGAAATGAATGAAGGAATGAATGAAGGAATGAATAATAAAGGTAAAAGGTGGTGTTTTTCATGGTATCTTTGCTTTTTTTGTATTTTTTATAGACGTTTTGTGGACGTTAAAACAGTTAACCATCTCTCAGCCTGCTAACGACTCAACCAAAGATATGGCGTTGAAATAATTCTGGTTATAACACACTCTCAGTCCGCTGTGTATTTTATTATTTAGTGAAAATTCTGCTTTAATATCATCACTGAACCCGAGTGTGTTTATTAGAAGCCGTCATTAAGCTTCATTTTTGTCTTGTTAAAGCCCAGCACTTCTCCCACACCAATCAACTCCTCTGCTGATTGTAAATTGTTTCAGGCGATGAATCAGCTGCGTTACAGGACGGCGAAGGCAATGTGATGTGTCTGAAGTCCCAGAACATCGGCTTTAAACCAGCCATTAAATATTTCTAATTCGTTCTTTAGTTTCTCTCAGCAAACTTTCACTCGTTTTTACCAGAGAAACGACACTATGAGTTATACGGAGGGGTTCACCTTAAGGTAAGTGCTGGGAAACCGCTCCTGCATGAACTTGGTGATGGCGCCGGCATCGCAGGAAGCTGAGGTCAGGTACATCTTCACCGTGAAGCCGCTTCCGAACCTGCGGGGCCGAAACAGGTCATCGTTAATCTCCAGCTTCATGGCCAGAACCTAACAGGGAAAATGGAGGTGGAGATCTCTGACCTGTTCTTGATGTGCTGTAAGGAGCCCAAACATCTGAACTGGCCTTGAACCATGATGGCAAGCCGAGTGCACAGAGCCTCACACTCCTCCATACTGAAACACACAAATCCAACACACACACACACACACACACACACACACACACACACACACACTGAAGCACAATATACCCCAAATTCCCAGTATCTACATCATCTCTGTGAAAATGATATATTAGCGTGATATATTCTCACGTACCTGTGAGAGGTGAGAATCACGGCGCATTTCCCCATCACTTCCTCAGAGATGATCTTCCAGAGGTGCCGCTTGGAGCGCGGGTCCATTCCTGAGCTCGGCTCGTCCTGCACAAGAGCACACAGAGCAGGAGAGCGTAAGTAAGATAGGAGTTTGAGTTAAACACACAGGATCAACGAAACTGCAGGAACAGGAGTGGGAATAAAACACACGCGGCGCTAAATGGTGAAATAAAGGTGCGTGGGTTTAAACTAACAGCTGATGGAATTGCTAACAGATGGACAGATGGAGAAGCTGTTATAATAAACTGAAAACATATTGATGGACTGTAATGGAGAAGCAGAAAGAGGAGGAGGAGGAGGAGGAGGAGGAAGTGATTACCAGGAGCAAGATCTGGGGCTGTCCAATCAGAGCCAGGGCTGTAGACAGTTTACGGCGGGTTCCACAGCTGTAGTGTCCACTGGTGACGTGCCTGTGGTAGTTCAGTTCCAGTTTCTTCAGGAGATAGTTCACCACCTGTGACACAAAACATTCCATCGATTTTGAATGACACTATAAATTTCACTTAGTGAAAGAGGACGATGTCTGAGAATAAAACAAAACAATATTACAGGAGAAAACATCAACCTGTTAAAGGGGCACTAGAGGTGCGACAGAAAAGCTTTCTCCTCGCTTTTCATTCTCAAATTTGTCGCGCGGCATTCGCGGCATCGCATTTTGGTCGCCTGGTTCGTGAACCCATCGCAAAAGGAATTCAAACGTGCTTGAAATTTCCGCGAATGTCGCAAAACGAGGCTCTGACGCCGAGCAGTCTCAAACTCTTCTCGATCAGTCTGCACATGTCGGGAGAAGGGCGCGAAGTTGTCGTTCTGCTCCCAAATTATTAATAAAGGAACAGCGACAAGTTGGAGACTTCCACGCGGAAAGTTTGAGACTTGTTGGTGGCCGCTACATTCCATGTATTTTATCATTATTTGTATTTTATTCATGTTTTGTTCACGCAAATATAAATAACGCGCATATAAAAGCGAACAAAACGTGACTGATTTGCTTTTCACCAAACATCCACAAACTAATCGCAAATTACTCACAAATCAGTTGCAAAAATTGCCGCGGGACTTTCTCGCGATTTTCGCACAAAATATACGTATTTAAGCCGCAAAATATTCGCTTTTTCAAATTCGCAAAAAAAAAATATCGATTCGTGTCAGTCGCATCTCTGTTGTGATCGCCCAATAAGTAGCTACCTAAACCTAGATAAATTGGCTGAAATTTCAGAACCATGGACAGCGCTGTTTGGTGCGCACTGTTGTCAGGAGAATTATTCTATTGCGTTCGGGGCGGCATGTTGACTCGGTCCGGTTTCATTCGGCTAACTGGCTGTTCCAAATTGATCCTAGGTTTGAGTGTGAGTGTGAACGGTTGTGTATGTATTGGCCATGTGATGGACTAGCAAGCTGTTCAGGGTGTACCCCACCTTCGCCCAGTGTCTACTAAGACCGTGCGACCCTGAATGAATGAATGAATGAATGAATATCACGACCATGATTCACAAACACACAGAAAATATTTCGACTCGCATCTATTGAAAACTGCACTATCCTGCCACGTGGCTTGAGCACCTTTACTTCAATATAAAAAGGTTTATCGCCGTGTCATTTTTAACTGCGCTCTCCGTCACTTCACCCTGGCGCTTAGCCTGCTTTCATTCCTCTTCAGCAAGTTGCCCATGAGTACAATGTTTTATTTATTAATGAACGACACGCCAAATTTTTTATACGTCTGTATCAATCACAACACACTAAACAGCTCCGATATTACACTTTCTTTCTCTATTTCTGCGTAAAAAAGAATCATTTTTCTAAACTTACTGTTCATGATTTAATATATAAAGAAACGCAGGTCATCAGGGTGTTCTAATGACTGAGCTGAGAGCCATTAAAAGTGATTAATTATGTTAATGACGTTAGCCTCCAATACAGCCACAGAGCATGGACTGTACGCTCATTAGCTTTTCCCAGCAATACAAATACATTTCACTGATATGGTTTGTAAACAAGTCAAGTTTGGTGAAATATAGGCAGCGGCTGTGTTTGTAACTCCGTCCCAGACACCGCTCGTATGCAGATCCGACACCACCATAACCCTCGGCTGATATGCTGCCCTGGTAGGACTAGTCAAGTGGACAACATGGGATGTTACCAGGAAATTAATAATAATGTTTTCCATTTTTAAAGTGACGCTAATCCTGAGGCAAACCTTTCAAAGTCAAATAAGCTAGCTACGTGTTACTGCCTTTCATTTCTTTTTTAATTTTAGTTTTAATTAATGAAGCACTAATTATCATCAGAAAAAGAAAAGCTTCACAAGTCGCACTAACACGGCGAACACGGCGAGCGCGGTAATGAGCAGCGTTCGAACTAAAAACCTCGGCGTGTTGAAGTGTGTCAGAGCAAAGCCTCGCTTGACGAACGCGTCGTAATTAATTGGGTTCCTTATATCAAAAGCACCAAACAGCCCGAGTGAATATGAAGACCATGGCGTGGACCTGGTGCTAACCCTGACTACCTCCTGTCCTTCCTTCTCAATGTTTATAAAATCCGTTCTTTTAGTGTGTAACGATGGCGTCTGGCGCGGGAAGTGAATAACGCTGACACAAACGCAGCCTCTATCACTTCTCTTTAGCTCGTGTCCGTCTGAAACGGGGTAAAAGATCTGAAGCCACTCAGCGCTTCCATTAATCTTCCATTATATGTGCTGCTCTGAGAGTAAGAGCCATTACCTCCAGCATTAAAGAGATAAAAATTATTATGGCTCTCGTACTGTGTTGGAGAAACTCTCGTGTTTTTTTAAGGCTATAATAAAGGATGATTAGTAGAAGGGACGTCCCTCATGAGAAAAATATGAGAAGGACGGAGGAGCAGATTGTGTGGAGCAGAAGGTTTTCCTCTCCGTTTATTTAACCATCATTGCTTCACATTGAGGCTACATGTCAATGCCAAGAACACAAAGAGTGAACCTGCGCCCTTGGGAAGTACCGAGGAAAATAACCTTGCAAGAACAAACTCGCAAGGACACAAGAACAGAGAACACACCGCCGTTCAGCACCTCACACACTTTATTACTCCCCTCCCACAAGCCAGTTATTTCACTGACACCACCGCCACCACTCCGAGTGTGTGAAATCTAACACGGTTCCTCAGAGAGAGACGTGAAGTCACTACTGCTCATGCTGCCTCACAGCACTGACCGCCCGCTTCTACATACCAGAGCTAACAGACGCTCGGGATTGAATAGTCTAGCCGTTTTTACAGATTTGTTTTGATGGCTCAGATTTGTTTTAAATGACTCAGTTTTGGTTTTGGCCCTGTGATGGACCGGTGAGCTGTAGAGAGTGTTCCCCACCTTTGCCCAGAGTCAGCTGAGATAGGCTCCAGCCTCCCCGGGACCTTGTAGGAGTAAGTGTTTTGGAAAATGAATGAATCAATAATTTGTTTGATATGAGTCAAATTTGCTTTAAATGACTTAGATTTGTTTGATATTAGTCAAATTTGTTTTATGAATTGATCAGATTTGTTTTAAATGACTGATTTGTTTAATATTAGTCCGTTTTGTTTTAAATGACTCAGATTTGTTCGATATGAGTCAAATTGGGTTTATATGTTTTACAGGACTGATTTGTTCCATACGAGTCAGATTTATTGTACATAACTTAGATTTCTTTGACATGAGTCAAATTTATTTGTTGAGTCAGAATTGTTGTAAATGAATCGGGTTTGTTTTTTTTTATTATTTTTATTAGATGACTTATTTGATTAAGATGAATCAGACTTTTTTAGTATGACTCAGATTTTTTTGATATGAGTTTGATTTGTTTTAAATGACTCAGATTAGTTTTATATGAGTCAAATTGGTTTTATATGAGTCAGATTTGTTTAACAGGACTGATATGTTTTATACGAGTTAGATTTGTTTGATTTGAGTCAAATTAGATTTATATAAGTCAAATTTAATTAACATAACTCACATTCGTTTTAAATGACTCAGATATGTTTTATAGAAGTCAAATTTGTTTGATGAGTCAGACTTGTAAATTATTCATATTCATTTAAAATGACTGATTTTTTTAGATGACTCATGTTTTTAAGATAAATCAGACTTCTTTAATATGATTTGTTCAATATGAGTCAAATTGGTTTTATGAGTCAGATTTGTTTAATATGACTCAGATTTGGTTTATATGAATGTGATTCGTTTCGATTTACTGAGGTATATTTAGTATGAATGAAAGTTGCCATAAAAATCAGACATGTTTTATAAAACTCAGATTTGTGTGGTTATGAGTCATATTTGTTTTATATGAGTCTGATTTGATTTAAATGACTCAGATTTGTTTTATAAGAGTGTATTTATGTTTTTATATGTGTCCAATATCTTTTACATGACTCAGGTTGCTTTTATATGACCGAGTTGTTATAAAAGCCAAATTTGTTTTATGAGTCAGATTTTTTTTTTCATTTGGTGAGATGCACGCACCTCATCACTGTAATGAAGAAGCCTTAATAAATCATCCCACCACTGCTGCCTGAGCCCCTGTTTCTGCAGGTGAATTACCATGGTGAGCATGGACAATTAAATAATTAGCTTTTATTGCTAATCAATACAGAGAAACAGAGAGTCCACGCAGGCACATTCGCTTCATCCTCGTCTCAACCTCGCTCAGTGAGAAAGCCAAGGCTGAGACCCACCGTGGTGAATTCCAATTCTCTATACTTGCAGGATGGAATCAGTGACCTCAAAAGATTCAAAATCCTAAAGAAAACATCCAGTCAAAGTCTTTTCACTCAAATCCACAGAGTGGTTTCCAGTCATCTACTCTATTTCATAAACATTTGCTTTTTTGTTGTTTGCAAAACAGATGTCCTTATAGAAACAAACAAACAAACAAAAAAAAACATTTTGGGGCACGATGTGTGTTCTCTCTTAAAAGAAAAGCATTTTAAGGACTTGATGTCATATTCTATTCTATATATTTCACTTGGTTGCTAGCCTGTTGCTATGTGGTTGCCATGGTATTCCAGGTGGTTGCTAGGACGTTGGATGATGGATGCCGCAGTATTCCAGTCAGTTTCTACAGTGTTGCTGTGGCATCCTATGTGGTTGGTAGGTTGGTGGTAGTAGGTTGCTACAATATTTTACTTGGTTGACGGAGTGTTGCTAAATGGCTCCATGGTGCTATAATATTATGTTATATGTTGCCAGGTAGTTGGGAGGTTGCTTATAGATGGCTGCTGCAGAATTTTAGAATGTTGCTAGGGTGTTGTTAATGGCTGTTTTGCAGTCCCAGGTGGTTCATAGGTTGCTGCTAGTTTATTGCTATAGTATTATACTTGGCTACTAGGGTAATGCTAAATGGTTGCTATGCTGTCCCAGGTGGTTGGCTGGCTGCTGTGATGTGGTTGATATAGTATTATTGTTGGTTACCATAGTGTTAATAACTGGTTAGCATGAGGTCCCAGGTAGTTGTGTGGTTGGTGCTAGGTGGTTGCTACAGTATTTTACTTGGTTGCTTTGGTGTTGCTAAATAGTTGGTATGCTGTCCCAGGTGGTTGGCAGCTTGCTGCCTGGTGGTTGGTACAGTATTTTAGTTGATTGTCAGGGTGTTGGTAGATGGCTGCTACAGTATTTCAAGTGGTTGCTAGGGTGTGGCTAATTGCCTGTCATGGTATTTCTTGCAAGGGTATTGCTCAATAGCTGCCACATTATTCCAGTTGGATTCTCAAGTGTTGCTAGGGGATTGCTTTGCTATTCTGAGTTTATAGGTAGTAGGTATGCTAACACAGGTGCTGATTGGACTGTACTGAAGCATTTGGTATGAAATCCCAGCTGGGAATTAGGTACTAATTGGTTGCTATTGTGTTCCAAGGGCTCGCTAAGGTGTTAGTGTGGTGCAATTAAGCTTTGGCGCTCTTTGGAGTGATGCTCCACGGCACCATCATTCCAGTCTTTCCCTAAAGCACAAGCCCATCATTCCTGTACAGGATATACGACCGTAACAAATTTTGTGGTGCTGTGTTAAAAATTGGAGAAGAAAAAGAATCTATAAAGAAGTGTTGCACTAAAAGTTGTTTAAAAGATTGAAGTAGCATATTAGCATTTCAGCATTTCAGACGTTGCTAATATTGACAGAAACAACCTCCCTCTTTGTTCTTTTAGCTGTCACAGTCCAGCCTATCGTTGCGCTGTATGCATGAGTGGCCGGTCATGTGATGTAACTCATGAGGTAAAGTTGATAAGTGTGTGCAGAGAACATTACTGTGAAGCTCAGAAAATCCAGCATGAGTAGCTGATAAGAGGAAGAAGATGTGTGTGATGGTACTCTGTAAGAGTGACTACATTAGCATTAGCATAAAGATGCCATCCCACCTGATCGATCTCTCGCTTACAGATGCCCCTGATGCGAGCGTAGAAGTACAGATGCTCTTCTCCCGTCAGCATGTCGTCCAGCGCATCCACCTGCGGGCAGTAGCCGATATTTATCCCCTCCATCCTGCAGTCCATGATGTCCACCATCCTCCTGAAACGCAGCGTGCTCATCAGGAAAAACACAATCGGAAATGGGTACTAGGAGCCAGAAAATAATGAAGAAATGAATTTATTATTCACCCCTCCCTGTCCAGCACTTGTGCCGAACCATATGTTGGACTGATGTCTCCGGTTAGCATCTTAAACGTGGTGGTCTTTCCTGCTCCGTTGACTCCCAGCAAACCAAAGCACTAGAACCCAAAAAAAGATTTATTAGAGTCTCCTTCATTCCACATTTATGTAAGAGATAATGTACAGGGAGTTGGTCATTATCAAAAAATAAACCCTGGCAGGGGGACCAGGACCCAGACACAAGGGCCTGGTGCATAATTATAGAAGAATATATATATATAAAAACACTGATAAAAAAAGATTTTAATAATTTAAATTATTTAATCGCCTCTGCTGAGATAATGCATTCCACAGATAGTGGATTGTTATCCATAGGAACAATCTGTTATCCATAGCAACAGTCTGTTATCCATAGGAACAAACTATTATCCATAGCAACAGTCTGTTATCCATAGGAACAATCTGTTATCCATAGCAACAGTCTGTTATCCATAGGAACAATCTGTTTACCATAGCAACAGTCTGTTATCCATAGGAACAATCTACAATCTGTTTAAAATAGCAACGGCCTGTTATCCATAGCAACGGCCTGTTATCCATAGGAACAATCTACAATCTGTTTACCATAGCAACGGCCTGTTATCCATATCAACGGTCTGTTATCCATAGGAACAATCTGTTTACCATAGCAATGGTCTTTTATCCATAGGAACAATCTACAATGTGTTTACCATAGCAACAGCCTGTTACCCATAGCAACGGTCTGTTATGCATAGCAACAATCTGTTATCCATAGCAACGGTCTGTTATCCATAGGAACAATCTGTTTACCATAGCAACGGTCTGTTATCCATAGGAACACTCTACAATGTGTTTACCATAGCAACAGCCTGTTACCCATAGCAACGGTCTGTTATGCATAGGAACAATCTGTTATCCATAGCAACAGTCTGTTATCCATTGCAAAGGTCTGTTATCCATAGGAACAGTCTGTTATCCATAGCAACGGTCTGTTATCACAGCAATGGCTAATTATTCATTGCAACCATCTGTTATCTATATAAACAGTCTGTTATCCATGGCAACGGTTTGGTATCCATAGCAATGGCCTATTATTCAAAGTAATGGCGTATTATCCATAGCAACAGCCTTTTATCCACAGCAGTGGTCTGTTATTTATAGCAATGGCTTGTTATACACAGCAATGGCCATGATATCCTGTAACTAACCAATCACAATCGAGCATTCATGCACAATGTGTTGTGTATAAATTATCATTCATTTATTCATTTTCTGAACCGCTTAATCCTAATTAGGGTCGCAGGGAGGCTGGCGCCCATCTCAGCCGACTCTGGGTGAGGGCGAGGACCTTCTTGCTGTGAGGCAGACGTGCTAACCATTACGCCACCGTGCCGCCCCCGTGTATAAATTATATAAAGTATATAATTAGCAACAGATCTACTAACAACTATAAAATAAAGAATGGTGTAGCATCACTTTATAACATGTTTATAAGCCATTCATACATTATATTTAATAATAATTAGGATATAAACTTGACTACAAACTTGTACTGTATTGGTATGTAATCTATATTGGCACAATTATGAAAAATGGAGTTTTAACAGGTTATAACATGCTTGTATATGTCATTAAGAACTAAAATCTGCCTAATGTAGACTAATGGTCATGACAATGCATGTTCATAAGTCATAAAGTACATGGTTTGTTATGTGTATATCATTTGAATGGCTACTGATGATTTTTATTATAAAATGAAACGAGGGGTGAAGCACTGACCTCTCCCGCTGGTATGCCGAAGGACAGCTTGTTGACGGCCTGCACTCTGCGATGTCGGTAGACCTTGGTTAGCTGACTGACCTGCAGCTGATCTGAACTGGCAGCTCCACTGTCCACACGCTGATGCTCGGCCAACACGTCCTCGTCCACAAGCCCACCGTGACTTCCTGTCTGAGGCACCGACAGCCGCCATGTCCACAACCGCCTTGTCAGAGACAGACATCACGTCAGCATGAAAAGAATAGTGCTTTCACTTTGTATTATGAAAGCAGAAACAGGTTTAATCATAAACAGTAATGACAAGCAACACGTTAAAAGCACACCGGGGTTTTCTGATGAAACACATGGGATTTATTTGCATGCTGACAGTGATAAGCTGATATGAGCTCATTATAGCCCACAGCATTGCTTTATACCTTTTTATGTGTTTTGATGAGGACTGCAGGGGGTGCTGCTCCACTCACTTTCCCAAACTACTAAATAATGCTCTCTAAATCATTTGTAAACCCATATTTAATTTTCAGTAGAACATAGAAAACATCTCGAATGTTAAAACTTGTGATATTTTACTATTTCTTACTAATAAAAATGTATAATGTAAAAAAAAAAAAACAAAAAAAAACACACCAATCCACAAAACACTGCACCTACAGTCGAATTTCTTTCATTTCCTCAACCGCTTTATCCTGTACCAGGGTCGCACAGGGGCTGGAGCCCATTTCAGCCGACTCCTGGCAAAGGTACACCCTGAACATCTTGCCGGATCCTCGCAGGACACAACCATTCACACTCACATTCCCACCAAGGGGCAATCAAGAATTTTTAATAAGCCTAATGAACATGTCTTTGGCCTGTGGGAGGAAACTGGAGCACCCAGAAGGAAACCCACACAAGAACGGGACAGAACTTATAGTCAGAAGAAACTCAAATGATGCATAGACAGGACATGCCAACTCCACAACTGGGGCTCGAACCCAAGAAATTGTAACCACTACCCCAGCATGCCATCTATCTGCAAAGTGAGGAACAGTACGGTACATAAGATCAACACACTATTCTGAGAATCTGGAGAAATCTCTGGGTGTATGGCGCCACTGCATTAAAAACAGGCATGACCCGGTGATGGAGATCACAGCATGGGCTCAGGAACACTTCCAGAAATCACTGGCAGTGAAGACAATTCACAGAGTTGCAGCTGATAAAAAGCCAAATCGTCCCGCTCTGCTTCAGACTGGAGGGCCATTATCCGTGCTATATCCAAGCTCCGTGTGTCCATACTTTCTAAAAATAATTTGAACAGTGTCTCACTTTGCCTCGGTCCATTTTAAATGAGCTCTGTCCCAGAGAACACGGAGGCATATCCGAATCATGTGCACATACGGCTTCAACTTTGTATGATAGAGCTTCAACCTGCATTCGCAGATGCTTCGGCGAACTGTGCTCATGATGTGATGATGTCATGACTGCTCTCAGTTTCGGTTGGTTTCTTCCGCCCTCCTCCCCAGTACTCACCTAACTTTCCGGAGGAGCGACTTGCTCATCAGCAGCCGCAGAGTGAAGCAGATGGATCCTTGCAGGAACAGCGAGATGAACATCCACCCCAGGACGTCCATGCTAAATGGGTTCTTATAGGCGTCCACTCCAAAGGAGCCCAGGATCTGGACCTGCAGATCCAAGCGGGCCAGCTCCATCAGTCCGTTCCCAAAACAGAACTGAGGGAACACCAGGAACACGTTGCTGAGGGTGTGGTACACATCCTGGACGTGCTGCATGCAAGGAAAGAAAATTAGCGTTGTTAGTTCTCTGTTTCTTATGGAGAAACAAATACGCCAGGAACTGGGATTCATTCAGCACTGCGTTTTGACCTCAGGCTTGTTCTTACCTCGTTGTTCGGATGAGCTTGTCCCAGGAAGTACAAGATGGCGGTAGAGATGATGGTGTTCATGCTGATGAAGAGGTTGATGCACACGTAGCTGATGAAGGCCATCTCTGCGTCTTTAAAGACGGTTGAGATGAGGTACATCCAAGGGAAGCTGGCAAATCTGTACCGTACACACAGAGTGAAATTAACACCGGCACAAATCCCGCCTGGAGAAAAGTATGCAAGGAGAGAAAAGTAGTGACTAAAAGGGGGTGTGAAGAAGCGTTCACGAGCCGAGACGCAGGAGATAAATGACTTCATCAGCTCTTTTCATGGCAAAGCGTTTCTCTCTCTCGCCTTTTAGAGCGATCTGCTTTTTTATTCATTACTCTCAGTTTGATTGGGGTGGGAAAGGAGAGAGGAAAGAGAGCTGGGTTTATCAGTGTGTGTCGGGGGGGGGGAAGGGGGGGGTTGCAGTTGTTCCACAGATGTGGCGATGCCAGCTCCGGGTGCAGCACCGAGAGACTTGGAACTCGCAGAATAGTTCCTGGTCCAATTAGTAAACTAACGGTGTATAGAAATCACATCTACAGAGCTTCGGTGTTTATTTCACTGACACCAAAAATACTAAAAATGTTCATAAATGACCTTTGATCCATGTAAAAACACAAATAATAAATAAATATTATTAATTAATTATTAATTAATAATAAATTGATATTATTAATTAATTTGCTGAATTGTTTAAGCCTACTAAGGTCGCAGGAATCTCAGCCGACTTTGGGCGAGGGCGGGGTTCACCCGAAACAGCTCGCCAGGACATTGCAGTGCTAACACACACACGACAATTCACACTCACACTCACACCTAGGGGCGATTTTGAACAGCCAGTTAGTTTAATGTGCATGTCTATGGACTGTAGGAGGAAACCAGAGTACCTGGAGGAAATGCAAGCACAGGGAGAACAAACTCCACACAGAAACGCCCTCGCCGAGCCCAGGACTCGAACCCGGGTCTCTCCTGCTGTGAGGCGGACGTGGTAGACACTGTACATATTACACAAACTCTTTCCTACAGCTGTGACTTTTACCACCTGAGTGCACGGTGTCGACTGCGTCTTCGTTACATCTCCTTCACGCCGTGCCATGATACTCCACAATACCAAATCTAATGATACTGTAAATATACAGCTATAAGAGGTTTTTTTGTTGAAATAATATTCAGCTTGGTGAGATTTAATACAGACCCAAAGAGCATGAGGAGCAGAGAGACGGCGCCCAGGTTGAGTCGGTCGGTGAAGGCAGGAAGCTGGAACACTGCGAAAATGATGATGGAGAAAATCACAGGAACCATGTAGAGAGCCTGTAGAGAGAGAGAGAGAGAGAGAGAGACAAAGGGACAGTGAGTGATACACCCACACACACACACACACACTTACACACACACACACTTACACACACACACACACACACACACACACACACACAC
>JAQMYF010000012.1:3014524-3029101 GCA_030014195.1 Neosilurus mollespiculum | reverse complement strand
AGAGAGAGTGAGAGAGAGAGAGAGAGAGCGAGAGAGAGAGAGAGAGAGAGAGAGAGAGAGGGGGAGAGAGAGAGAGAGAGAGAGAATAATTCAGTAATGATGGGATTAGTGTAAAACCACTTTTTCCAGATGAATTTTAAATGAAAGGTTTCTCATGAACCCTCTATATAAATTCATTCTCCCGTGTTTTTCACCTCCGCACCAACGCATTCCTGCAGCATAACGATCACTGAGTCCAGTCCTTCAATCAGCTTCAGAAACATAAACTTCATATACAATTCTTACTTTCATTTTCTTTTTTAAAAAGTATTTTAAACTTAATTTTTTCATTTCTCTGAAAGATTTAAATGAAGTTAGTCAGGGAAAACTAATTATTAATTTATATTAAAGTTATATAAACTGAAAGAACTCATTTAATGAATATTTTACTTATATTTATTCATATGTTATAATATATAAAATATATCTTTATTTTCATATGATTATGATGATGATGATGATGATGATTAGTATCACTATTCTTGTTGTTGTTCATTCATTTCCTTTCTGAAGCGTTTAATCCTAATTATGGTCGCAGGGAGGCTGGCGCCCATCTCAGCCGACTCTGGGCGAGGGCAGGGTACACCCTGGACAGCTAGCCAGGCCATCGCAGGGCAGAAACACGCTGACGCAGCCTACACTTTACGAACAACTTCTACATTCCTCTCACCACAGACAGTGAGAGACATGGCTGGACTTTCATAACCCAGTTAGCTGCACTGGGGGGACAGCAGTGACATCCCGGTGATAGTGGGGCTTAAACCCCCGACCTTGGGATCAGTAATCCAGCAGATTTACCACCGGGCCACCACTGCTCCTGTTGTTGTGGTTTTTGTTGTTGTTTTTATTTATTATTTCTTTGCAATTCCTCACAGGGAAACTGTCAGAACAAAAGTATTGAAATAAAATATTTTTCAATTTTGCAACAGCTCGGGAACTTCTATACACAGTAAAAGTTTTCAGATTCCAAATTAAATGAATATTTTTGGAATTTCTCTTTTCAAAAGAAAAGTCGTTATTAATTAAGGCTTCATGTGCAAATTGGAACTGCGAGTAAAAGCTGTTTTTGTCAGATATTGTTTAGATCCCGTCTCGTACCATATCGTAGAAGAAGTTGATGGTCCAGTAGAAAGGTTCGCTGATGCCTGATATGTGCTGAAGCCTCTTGGAACCGGAGTGATGCTCCTGGACTTCATAGATTACAAAGCTGGCGGTCATGATGGAGAAGCCGGTGAGGATGCATATCGACACCAGAACGTTTACCAAGATCCGAATCCTGAGGGACGCCCGAGAAACAATTTCATCAGATACGACAAAAGGGCAATTAACTTTCCTCTTACAGATGATATAATACACATCTGCATTCAGAGTAAACAAACAACCACTTAATCCCACTCGGGTCGCAGGGAGGCTGGAGCCTATATTAGCCGACTCTGGGCGAGGGCGGGGTACAGCTCTCCAGGCCAACACACATACAACCACTCACACATAGGGGCAATCTCGAGCAACCAAGTAGCCTAATGAGCATCTTTGGACTGTGGGAGGAAACCGGAGTACACAGAGGAAACCCACGCAAGCACGGGGAGAACATGCAAACTCCACACAGAAACGTCCTCACCGTGTACGGGAAACGAACCCAGGACCTTCTTGCTGTGAGACAGATGTGACTCATGTAATATTAAAAATCAAAATGTAAAAAATATTTCCATGCAACAGTTTGTCCAACTTAATATCTGTTTAAAGTGTAAATCAACATAATAGTCAAGAAAATTTCAGTGTATTACAAAGCGCCGCTGGCATGGACGTCAGACATATCTGGTCAAGTTCAGTTACCGGCTTCACTAATAAAATATTACAAATTTGTACAACTGGTTTATTACAAACCAATTACTTTGGAGTGAAAAGGATGTTTAATGTGTAGTTTTGCTAATTTGGTTTTATTTTAACTTCTTTGTAATGAGACGAGTCTCTGAACGTAACATCTGTCAAGATCCATATATTTGATATCTTGATCTATATGATGTCCATACCAGCAAATATCTGTACCTGGTTTTAGTAAACTGGGCCGAAGGTAGCATTGGATGCACTCAATAAAAGAATTGTCCTAAAAAAATCGATACAGGTCGTTCTAGCCACATGAATAAAACACGGGTGAAACGTCTGTCACACCAATTACATGTTTACACCAATTACCGAGACCGAGTCTCGTGAATATTTATTACTTCTGGACATGCTCAGTGGACACTTTTCCCACTTCCTTGATTTTAGCCACAGGTGACATGATGTGTCCGTCAGTGTTACGTGACATTAATTTAAAGTGGTTTAGAATTTATTCTGTGGATGATATTATCTTTTAATCAACATTACTGTTTTCTTTCCAGTCCCAACTTTATAAATGGAGAAGGACTTTGGTTGTTTTAATGGTTTTAAAATTTTTTAATAAATGTCCCCCAGAATGTACCAAATCATGAGCCCTGTGCTAACTGCTACGCCACCGAGCAGCTGCATTGTTTTCAGCATATTAAAAATCTTTAATGTGCTTCCTGGCCATTTTAAAGTCCTGCAGAGTTCTAACAGACTTTTACAGAGGTGCTGCATGTTCGGCCTGTATTTTTAAAGAGCTTCCTACAAGCGTACGTCTTCCCTCTGGCCTTGCTACTCACTATTACTCTTCCACAAGGGCAAGAACACGGCCAAAGGCCAGGCACGGTGAGAGCTCGGAACAAATGAGAAAATCGATCGAAAGAGCACGAGCGGCCTCCACACAGCGCAGCCGAACATTTCGCACTAATGCGAGCGGGGTTTGTAATAGCAACACTGAAATATAGAGAGAGGAGGAGAAAAACAAAAAGACGGAGCGAACCGAGAGCTTGAGAGGGTGTTTATGAAATGACTTAGGTTTTCTCTGGTGAGATGAAATGGAGGGCGGCACGGTGGCGCAGTGGTTAGCACGTCCGCCACACGTCCGCCTCCTGGGTTCGAATCCCAGGCCTGGGCGTTTCTGAGAGGAGTTTGTATGTCCTCCCCGTGCTTACGCAGGTTTCCTCCGGGTACTCCGGTTTCCTCCCACAGTGCAAAAATATGCACAGTAGGCTAACTGGCTGTTCCAAATCGCCCCTTGGTGTGAGTGTGAGTGCACATGGTTGTGTATGTTGCCCTGCGATGGTCTTGTGAGCTGTTCAGAGCTGTTCATCCCTCCCTCCAGTGACATCACAGCCAATTAGCTCCCATGGACTCCCGGTCTCGGGCGGCTGCAGCATCAACCTGGATTCGAACCTGCGATATCCAGGTTAACACTCTCACACCTTGTCGAGACGTCACTCGAGAACCCAAAGTTTATATAATTTAAATAAAACTATATATATATATATATATATATATATATATATATAAATAAATATAGCTCTCCAAAGCACTTATTCTCTACTGTAAAAACTCAGTGATCTCACACAAACTCCAGTTTCTATGGCAACAAGTGTGACCATGCTGTCTGAAGGTTAATCAGCATAAATTATCGTGTTAAAGTGTTAGATGTCATACTTCAGTCTAAGCTTTGTCTGTTTGTTTGTTTTCTTATTCTGGGCGAAGGCAGGGTACACACACACACACAATCATGCTTACTCACACTCACACCTAGGGGCAATCTGGAACAGCCAACTTGTCTAACGTGGATGTCTTTGGTCTGTGGGAGGAAACCAGAGTACTTGGAGGAAACCCACGCAAGAACGGGGAGACCATGCAAACTCCACACAGAAACACCTGAGCTGGGAATTGAACCCAGGACCTTCTCGCTGTGAGAGGGACGTGCTAACCACTACGCCACCGTTCCGCCTGAGACAAAACAGTACTGATGTTAAACAGGTGGAAGGGGTGGGGCTTCCAGAGTTTAACTGTGGTACCTGGCTGTCAATCATTTGTGATTGGTAAGTCAACTGACTAGTTAGCGCGTTCGCCTCACAGCAAAGAAGCTCCTGGGTTGGTTTCCCGGGCTTGGCCTGGGTTGGCTTGGGTTTCGTCCAGTTACTCCGGTTTCCTCCCACAGTACAAAAACATGCACAGTAGGCTGACTGGCTGTTCCAAATCGCCCCTAGGTGTGAGTGTGAGTGTGAATGGTTGTGTGTTGGCCCTGCGAGGGCCTGGCGAGCTGTCCAGGGTGTACCCCACCCTCGCCCAGAGTCGTCTGAGATGGGCACCAGCCTCCCCGCGACCCTAATCAGGATTAAGCGGATTAGAAAACGAACGAATGAATGTTGGCAGATGTGTAACCCTCTCTGTTTACTCGTCCCCAAAACGTGTCAGTAAAATAATCATTTTTGAAAGCTTTATGGAGCAGCAGGTGAGTGACGTGGCATGAATTCACCTCTAACCCACCTTGATGTGGACGTAAATATTACACAGGGCCCGGTAATCGATAAACCCGGCTCAAAGCAAACCCATTTAATGCGATGAAAGAGGAGTAAACAAGGCAGTCAAATTTCATTACTGCAAGTGCTTCAGCGGAATGTAAATGTCGACGCGCGGCCTGCATTTCCTGTCTTCTCCTCGATGAGCTGCTTGGGGTAAAAATTGATGTTGGACAAAAGAAGAATAAACTACATGGCAACTTACAGGGCATCCTCTTCTTCCACCTGGCCAGGGTAGGGATGGCTGGACAGAGAGATTGCTGCATGAAAGAGGGAGAGAATGACAGGATTAAACGTACGCCCAATTCACATTCATACAACGGTGGCCTGAGCCACGTCATGAGCGAGCAGGGCAGCTGGCCTGATGAACCCTCGCTGGATTTATGCTCTGTTTTCAGGCCCGAGTGAGTCCACCGGCTACATTTGAATGATTGCATCTCCCTTTTCCCTTATTGACTGCTGGGTCGGCATTAATCTTGCCTACAGGCAGACGGTGAATCTCAGCCACTGGCCCAAGTCTGGCACTGCTGCTGAAATAAAAGGCTGGAGCCTCTGTCCTGCTTTATTCACTCTAACCTGGCTCTCAGCACGACTAATTACAATTCCTGACAATGCTGCACTGCATCCTGGCATGGACAGAAGTTAAACACTGCCCCCTGGCTTAGCATAAGGGAAGTGCGCTGCCCGATCAGGAACCGCGAATAATTTCCAGCCCGTGGAAAAAAGCAAGCCATGGATGATTTCGCGTTTATAAACCAAGCCAGAAATGCTGAGCAATTCTCATTAATTTACCTCTGAAATATCAAATGAGCCCATAACACTTCAAATAGCTATTTAATTCACTGCACTGGCCACTCCACTACATTAAACCTGTATTTATGAATAGTTAAAACCTGTGGAAATGTACAGAACACTACATAACTCTAACTAATAGAGCTTTTCCTAAGACAAAACACTGCCTCGCCACGCCGCTCGCCAGTAAACCAGCCATTTTTATGTGTCTCCACTTCCTGTTCCTACAACTGTAGCTGGGAAAGTCCGTGGGAGGTTGTCTGGAGGTTGTCTAGTGACTAAAAATACTCCTTCAAAAAATTGATAATGACATGAAGTTGGTTTTGATGGAAAAATAACCCAAGCAGAAGGGTGCCAATACATTTTTTTCTGCAGACAAAATACACCAAAGCAGATTTTTTTCCCCCTTAACGTTTTTGGGAACTATTATGCTATGGATACGTAGCACTGGAATACAGTCGCGGTGCTAATACTTTAATTTGAATTGAAAATACCAGGTAGTAAACGTTTAAATGATGGCTGAATGCCACCCAAATACAGCCAAGGGTGCCAAAATATTACTCGTTATTGAAATTTTCGAGTAAAAAGCTTTAATTTAATGACTATATGGCACATAGATACAGCTGAGGGTGCCAACACTTTAATCAGTTGGGAATTACAAACAGAAAAATGTTATAGTTTAACAGTTAATGATAATACAGGGAAGAACTTGTGCCAGAATGTTTTATTTTTTACTCAAAACAGAGCGTATCAAACTTTTACTTGAGCAAAATATTACAGAAGGGTAACATGGCTCCCAAATACAGTCGAAGGTGCCAATACTTTTAAGCTTTGAGTAGCAAAGGTTCATCTGATGGCTGAGTGGGTCCCAAAAACAGTCATTTGCTTTTATTTATTTATTTATTTATTTTCCCCAAAAAATACCAAGAAGAAAGAGAGTTAGGGTGCTGATATTATTATATAACGTGGAAATGGTCTAAACAAATAAAACAAAAATGCATGCATATGTCCTAATCCTCACCATACTGCTGCGGCTGCATGCTGGCTGGGATTTGGGAGCGGAGGATGAAGTTGTTCAGGCTGTTGATGTAGGCCGGCATCGTGTGATGACCTTCAGGGTTATACCACACCTGCAGAAATCAATAATAACAGGTCGTATCACACATAACAAGCTCACAGTGTTACGTTTTTCCTTATCTGGACACAATCCAAGCGTAAAAGACACGTCAAGCCAACGGCTGCATTACAGGGCAACCTAACATACTCTGAGTAATGGACCATCCGCCGTCTTCAACTTACTCAGGCTCACAGACATCCATGATTGACTAGTGTCAGTTGGAATGACAAGAGAGAAAGAGTATGCCCCTCCTACCCAGACAGCACAGACATTTTAGCTCTCTTGGGTTCCTGAATAAACACGGCTGTGAAACTGTATTGTATCTCATGTGCTGTATGTAGAAGAGGGTGGATAGCAATTTTGTCGGCATGTGTTACATCATCCTGTTACATAGTAGTATAGATTTAGGCACTACTGATAAATGTGATCGTATCCAGTGTGTGATATAAAGGGGGGGGGCATAGTGGTTAGCACGGTCGCCTTACAGCAAGATGGTCCTGGATTCGAATCTTTCATGGGTTTCCTCTGGGGACTCCGGTTTCCTCCCACAGTCCAATTACATGCACTGTAGTCTAATTGGCTGTTCGAATTTGCCCCTAGATGTGAGTGTGAATGGTTGCATGTGTTGGCCATGTTGGCATGGAAATTCCACACAAAAAAAAAAAATGCTGAGCCTGGGCTCAAACCCAGGACCTTCTTGCTGCAAGGGGGATGTGCTAACCACTGTGCCACCGTGCCGCCCTGTAAACAAACACTCTGAACTCAAATCCTCACACATTATAAACTCTCGTCTTGGCTTAGATTTGCACGTGCGAACGTGATCGGTTACCTTCGTCAGTGTCCTGTTCTTGGGCACCTCCAAAATGTCCATTTGGAGATTGCTGGGAAGGGGATTCCCAAAGGACCAGCCTCCATACCTACACACACACACACCCACACACACACACACACACACACACACACACACACACACACACAGTAGTTTATTATTTTCAGAATAAATAGGTCAGGTCACTACCACGCTCTTTGCATATCGAATTCTCATTAATTAGCCGTCCCGCTCATTGGCGTTTGTGTCTCCGGGTCCCACGCTACGTCCCTGATTTGTCTCCTCTATCCTCCCCGCGCCTTTTACGCCACATGAATAATGCATGTCTTATGACTGTTTTTGTGCATAATAAAAAAAATTAATGCGCCAAGCAATTTTCAGCTCTTTTTGCATCACAGTAAAGGTCGAAAGGTCAGCGCAGTGACTTTTTTTTTTTCAGGAGGTAATCCTGATAAATACGATGCACAGCAAGTGTTTATTAAATTTTTACGAGTACTAATTATTTCATCCTTTGATGCTTGATTAAATCTCTGCATCATACGACTGTCATAAACATGCCATAAGCCCTAGATTATGTGTATGTGTGTCATGAGATGCCTGGAAAGTGTTAACCAATAAAACAACGTCATTTCGCTTACATCAACCTGACGAAACGGGTGAAAGCCGTCATATTGACCTGCGGATGTCTTTATACATCCTCTATGTCTGTCAGTTTAAATCTGTGTCCTTATACAGGAGTTAGGACATGTTCCCATATGCCATGAGGTATTATGATGTGTGGTCACATGAGCCAGCTCCTGGCGTTATGATCATTAGGAAGTACATACCATAGCATAACTGGAAAGTTCTTCTGAATCACATCGATTATATATATATATATATATATATATATACATTAATATTTATTTCAGGATGATACAACACCTGGGTCACTTTCCAATTAGATCATAACACACTATGTTCTTCTCAATGGTAGTAATTCCTACTTTATACCTTTTGAAATTTTAATGTTAACATACTTAAACATAACTAAAAGCAATGTGCAAAATGAGAATGATACAACAAAAATAATTTCTCCCGAGCAACCACTGTTTTCCTTAGCAACCAATCCCACTCTGAGTAAAACCCTGTCCAGAGACCTTTCATATAAACCAAACATCAGTTCGGTTCCCTATCACAAATGTCTGTGGAGATATTCACAAAACAGTGTTTCCTTGGCAACCAGTGTTTACCTTAGCAACCAAACCCGCTCTGTCTGAAAGCCTGTCCAAAGATGCTTCATCTAAACCACACATCAATTCTCTATCACAAGTGTCTGTGGAGATATTCACAAAACAATGTTTCCTTGGCAACCAGTGTTTACCTTAGCAACCAAACCCGCTCTGTCTGAAAGTCTGTCCAAAGACGCTTCATATGACTGAAACATCAATTCTCTACCGCAAGTGCTTGAGGAGATATTAATAATACAATGTCTCCTTGGCAACCATTATTTACCTTAGCAACCAAATTTACTCTGCCTAAAAGCCCACCCAGAGACCTTTCATATGAATTAAATATTAAATTTCTATTATATGTAGCTGTGGAGTTATTTTTAAAAATTGACCATGGGTACCACCTTTTTTTTTTCCAAAAGCCTGTACAAAGACCTTTCATGTGAACCTAATCAAGTTTCTAATATTATTGTTTGTGTAGATATAACAAGGGCACAACCGTCATGGTGGGACATCATGACAAACAAAGACACCGAGGGACACGGGTCCAGTCGTGTGGGACATCGTACTGTTATAAGGGCTTATGTAGGTGTTAGGCTAAGTACTGTCCTCAGTGATTGGGAGGAATTATATGATATAGCTCTTTGTTTTTTAGCTACTAACCAGGACGCAGTGTTATTATGTATTTACGATGGCGTGGGTGATGCTCGTCTTGCCTGTTTCGGATGAAGTCATTAGCGGTGGCCATTAGGTAGCTTTCGATGTCGATGTTGCTCAGGTTGTAGACGATCTGAGACGAGGGGCTGCTCTTGTGTGGTGGGTCGTAGCCAGACACTGGGCATGTCTGAAAAGTTTCATATTTCCCTTATCATTATTTTTACTGAATGAACACCAGACGATCACAACGCACAACAAATAATCATGTAATAAATCAGCACAATTATTCTATTATAGAGCCTGAGACTCACCTGTGAATAATTTGAGCATTGACAGTTCTCAAACACCGATGTGGGAGTTCCTTCAGACGTCCACTCATCCAACCGTGACGTGTCTTTCTCCTGACACGCCCTGTGAAGGAAAGAACACACCGAGACATTCCCATAAAAACACCCACAAACTTTCAGACGAGGGATCTGGAAAAAAACAAAACTGCTACACGCCATAATTTTAACTTAACTCTTGTTATTCTGTTTTATTTTGAGTTATTATCTTCATTCATTCATTCTTATTCTTAATCCTGATTAGGGTCGCAGGGAGGCTGGCGCCCATCTCAGCCGACTCTGGGCGGGGGCGGGGTACATCCTGGACAGCTTGTCAGACCACTGCAGACCCAACAAACACACACTCACACCTAGGGTCGATTTGGAACAGCCAGTTAGCCTACTGTGCATGTTTTTGGACTGTGGGAGGAAACTGGACAATGCAGTGGAAACCCACGCAAACACGGGGAGAACATGGAAACTTGCAGAATGCTTGAGTCCGGGAAATTGAACCCAGGACCTTCTTGTGGTGAGGTGGATGTGCTAACCACTACACCATGGTGCCACCGTTTAAAAATTGAAAAACAAAATAAATAACAAATAAATAATATGTAATCATTTTTAATAAACAGTATAAAAATTATAGATTGTATTTAAACAATTATGAAAAAATTATATATTTAAAACCTTAATCACAAAGAAGTGAAATAATGTAAAAAAGAGTATTCATTTAGTTTTTATTTTACTTTATTTATTATTTCATTATTATTTTTGATTTAGTAGTAATTGTTTAATTCAATGACTCGTTATTCCAGGCTATGATCATTTTTTATTTATTCATATTTAATTTAATAACTCATGATTAAATCATCCTGTGATGGTGTTCCCCTACTTTGCACAGTGTCGGCTAGGATAGGCTCCAGCCTCCCCGCCACCCTAATAGGATTAATGAGTGAGTTAGTGAGAGTGATGACTGCCATTTTTAATTTTTTATTTGATGACTCATTATTCCAGGTTATTACCTCGTCATTTTTCCCCTACTGTCTCATTATTGTGGAATAAAAACTCATTATTTAAAAAAATATTTTAATATCATTTATCTTAGTTTTTTTCTGACTTAATTAATTATTTCAAATTATTATATCATCGTGTGGGTTATTATCTTGTTATTGCATGAGATGTTCTCATTACACTGCCCAGCCAAAAAACAAACAAACAAAAAAAAAAACATCGCACACTTCTAATATTTTCATGCAGTGCATTTATCTTTCATAACAGCATGTAATCTCCATGGCATTGTTGCTCCGGTTGGTCCGGTCGAGGCTCAGCAACATTAATGTGGCAATAAAATGAAGTCGGCTGATGATCTGAATGTAGTGAATGAGCAGGTTATCACATCAATGCACTTTTTCTTCCCTGATGGTGCGGATATAAAACGGGGACTCAGATAATGAGCGAGTGGTTTAGGGAGCACGAGGAATCATTTTCACATATGTATCGGCCCCCCAGAGTCCCGACCTTAACCCTATTGACAATTTCGGGATGTGCTGGAGAAGACTTTATGGAGGGGTTCAGTTTTTCCCTCATCGATTCAAGACGTCAGTGAGAACCGAACCGGACACTGGAAGGAAATAAACATTATGTTGCTTAAGTTTGTTAAAACAGTGGCACGACGATAACATGCTGTAAACAAGGATAAAGGCTCCCCGTGAAAATATTAGTATAATACGAGGGTGCGACTTTTGTTTTTTTTTTGTTTTTTTTTAGGTCAGGCAGTGTATTTTGGTTTAATGAACCATTTTTTAATTCTTTTTACTTGAAATAAGATTCAATTTTGTTATTTTAACTTTTTTATTTTAATATTTAATGAATATCTTGTTTTCTTTTACTTTAATCATTATTTTAAGATACACTGACGTTTTGAGTAAGTAGCTTTAATTATCTCAACTTTAGTAAAATATCTCATTATTGCAAGAGAGTAATTTTTTTTTTATGGTAGTTTCATTTTAATTACTAGTATTTTAAGATATAGTTTCATTTTGATTTTCCAACGTTATTTTAAGATGCTGTATTCTTATTCTGATATCTCTATCTCGTTATTCCAAGATATCATCAGTATTAAAAATCCTGTTACAATCTATCAGTAAGTCTACAGGCTGTTTTTCCGGATAGTCAGAGAACCAGACGTTGCTTTAGTGGAACCCAGTCGTCATGTTTATACTAGAGATCTAAAAAGAGATCTACCCAGGAAACAGGAAGTGATAACGGAATACAGATGATGCACTGCATTGTGGGCGTTATACGAAGGAACATTAGCATATTCAAGAAGGACATGGAAGAGCAAGTGTGAAGCCGAATGCCGCTACTCTCATCACACTTCGCTGTCAGACGCTGTGATTGTTATTCCGATTTCAAGCCGAGCACCTCGACTTGACCTCCTGAACTGTTCAGTGGAAAGAACAGACCTCTGCCTGATTTGAAGACCCGATTACAGGAGGGATGAAGTCGCAGTGATGACAGCCGAGTACAGTCAGAAAGGTTCATCAGGTTAAAGGCAGATGGATTAAATACTGCAAATGTTATATGTACTGTATGTGTTCATGCAACAAAACAAAAAAACAAGAAGAAGAAGAAGTTTCACTGGGGGAAAAATAATCCCATTCGCATCCAAGCGTATCTACAGCACCTTCGAATGCACACGTTGATTTTCAACCCTGTGGCTGCATAGCAACCTACCGAATGAATGCTCTGTATCCAACGTTCACATTCTGCACCAGTATTATTTTCACAGTGCAGAATAAAAGGCAGATGATTTGTCGCATATTGAGGCAACATAAATACTGATATCAATTTTAAATTAGTATGTTCTACACAGGAACGCTGCAAACCGATTGGTCCACTATCTGGAGATTAAATAAACATTATTCTGCGTAAACAATGCTGGAATCAAAATGATAGACACACCCAGGGTATTACAGGCACATAAAGCAGGCGGCCTCATGAGTATCAGGCTTTAAACTGGAAAAATATCCCATAAAGGTCATGTTTGGGTTCGTTCTTCTCATGTTTCTGTGTAGTATATAGCGTACGAAAACGTCCTCATGGAGCATGGCACTCGAGGCAGAGAGCTCGCTTCACCTGCCTCTGTCATGGTTCATTCATTTATTTATTTGTCGAAACTGTTTAATCCTACTCGGGTCACATGGAGGATGGAGCCGATCTCAATCGTCTCTGAGCGAAAAGGCGATAGACAGCTTACCCGTCCATCGCAAAGACAATACACACAGCCGTTCACATTCATGCTCACGCATAGGGGCAATTTGGAACAGGCAATTGGTCTAGGAGTACCCGGAGAAGACCCATGCAAGAATAGGAAGAACACGCAAACTGCACACAGATGCCCTCACTGAGCCCGGGACTCGGAACTAGGTAACTCTTAGAGCGCTAAAGAGACACCGGTACACAGCTCTGCACCTGCTCACACGTGCACTGCGTCCATCATGATTTCAAAAATGTAAGAAAATCAGGAATTGAAATATATTTTTAGTGTGTCTTTGCTTTTGTTCATGTGTAGTTTATATTAAAACAATGATTCGCCTCAGGCTCAGTGGAAGTCGGTTGACATTTTGTCTCAAAGGCTATTCAGCGACATCCACCTCACCTTCAGTGCGTCGTTGTTAATAATTGGAAATAATGTGCCTTTAGGATGAAGTTGAATCAAACAGAGTGTCAGGTCAGGGTTCACCCTGCTTTTGGTAACAGTGTAACCCAGTACAACCCGCCGCATGGCCGGGTGGTCGGCGACTAAACCGGCTCGCCCACCAGCTGTGAGCTGGTGAGGAAGGTGGCACAACACCCAGCAGGACCAAATACAAGACCTGTCAAAGGGCGGATGAGCTCCAAGTGAGCCAACAGCTATCGTGCAAGTCTTGGTTGAAGAGTTGCGACCCACCAAGTTTTGGTTATCGCCTTGTATAGCCAGTGATAATATTGGCTCGGCCGTGGCCGACATAGCAGTAGTAGTAGTAATAGTGAATCAGACACATGGTGTATGGGAGTAAGAGCTACTCACCTGCTGTCAGGGTTACGCATGCAGTAGTGATCAATACCAGGATATGACATCATGGTGTCCACCAGGTAGCTGGAGCTGGAGTTTTGGTTACTGTCAATAGACAATATTATTACATTACATTATAGCAGCTATAGACATACTGGATAACTCGCCAACATCTCTTTTAAAACAGACGCTGATATAGTGTCAAATAACGAAACATTAAGTGTTGCTATAGTAACAGCTCATTCATAGCAACTTGCACGGCAAACGATCCACATAAACACATTACAGACTGTGTGTTATCATTGCCATGGCGATGCTTTCTGTAAGGAAATGCTATTTACAGCTGCTTAGGGCAGTACGACTGTTTCTAATGTCAGAGAACAGGAGGTGTGCATGCTAACGTGTGCAGTTAATTATTTACTGGGGGTTTTTCACCGTACCTGAAGAAGGCGTATTGTTTGCCGGAGTCGTACATCGCAGGCGTCAGCTCCATCTCAGGGAAGCTCTGCAGGTTGCTCTTAATTGAGCCGAGGCCCATGGCAGCAAAGACGAACAGCACCGGGAGCAGAACCTGAGAAAGCAGACCCTTCCAGTTCCTTCTGGTGTGATGAAAACGTTTGAGGAGCAAGGCCATCGCCTGCTGAACCTTCAGAGTCAACCCGCTCACCGTGGAGTTCCCTGTAAGACCTGCGTAAAGCAAAGGAAATGATAAAAAAACACCATTTAAGGATAGAGGAAGGGTGTGGAGATAGAAGGATGGAGAAAGGGTGTGGCGATAGAAGGATGGAGGAAGGGTGTGGAGATAAAAGGATGGAGCAAGGGTGTGTGGATAGAAGGACGGAAGAAGGGGGTGAAGATAGAAGGGTGAAGGAAGGGTGTGGAGATAGAAGGATGGATGAAGGGTGTGGAGATAGAAGGGTGGAGGAAGGGTGTGGAGATAGAAGGATGGATGAAGGGTGTCGAGATAGAAGGATGGATGAAGAGTGTGGAGATAGAAGGGTGGATGAAGGGTGTGGAGATAGAAGGGTGGATGAAGGGTGTGGATTTAAAAGGATGGAGGAAGGGTGTGGAGATAGAAGGATGGAGGAAGGGTGTGGAGATTGAAGGATGGAGGAAGGGTGTGGATTTAAAAGGATGGAGGAAGGGTGT
>JAQMYF010000012.1:2965015-2981261 GCA_030014195.1 Neosilurus mollespiculum | reverse complement strand
ATTTAATTGTACTATGTAAAGCTGCTTTGTGACAATGTCAATTGTAAAAAGCGCTATACAAATAAAACTGACTTGACGTGACTTGACATGATTCCACCAAGTTCCCTCAAGATCATCACGATTCCACCAAGTTCCCTCAAGATCATCACGAATCCACGAAGTTCCCTCAAGATCATCACGAATCCACCAAGTTCCCTCAAGATCATCACGAATCCACCAAGTTCCCTGAAGATCATTACGATTCCACCAAGTTCCCTCAAGATCATCACAAATCCACCAATTTCCCTCAAGATCATCACGATTTGATCCCACGACCCCCCACGCTCATCATGATTCTCTCAAATTGTGGAAATCATGGACATCGTGCCCCAGTGTAAACTCGGGTGTTATATAAAAGTACAGAAATATTTTCAAGATGTTTTTCCAACACAGGATGTCTGTCAGTTTCTTTCTTTTCGTCTCTTTGATTCTTAAGAATTTGTGATAACGAAGTCATGTGGCAGATCTTTAAGGAGATACGTTTGTTTTTTGTACAAAAATATTTTGATGAATTATTTCACGGCTCAGTGAATATCCGCTATGTGAAATGTCGTTATGGGAATGCCACCGTGCTGCCTACGGCGTCCGAGTTTACATATACTATTTCTTAAATCTTTAATAAAAGAAGTTGGATTTTACAGTTTAGCCTTGAAAAATGACGACAATATCATAACAACATAATGAAATGTGGGTTTTTTTGCACAAATAAATATAATAAGTTCGTATATACATATACGTATCTTTTTATCAGAATAATTTATGACCCCTAATGCCAGGATCAGATTACGTGCTTCAATCTGGTTGTGACATCACTGTGTTGTGGTGGACAAATGTTCAGCATCAGGAACATCAACCAGACCTTGTAGAGTGACATAATCATAGAAATGCGATGAGGCATCTTGGGAAACGGCCAGCGCCACCCATGGAGAAATCTAGTATGTGAGATTTTATCGCCTAATTTTCATTGACATTCCTTCATAGCCATGATTGACAGTTTCTTGACCCTCCTCCCTGATGACACATAAGGACATGGGTAACGATTGGTCAGAGTTAAACTTGGAGTGTTGTCAGTCTCCTGACCATGGCACGGCAAGAACGGTGACCATCATGAAAGACAAAACTACCGTGTGTGTGTGTGTGTGTGTGTGTGTGTGTGTGTGTGTGTAAGGCTCACCGTCATATTGTGGACTCCTGGTTGATAATCGGAGCTGCCGGACATGCTGAGTATCGGGACGAGATGATTGTTACACCAGTCTGTAAACACACTACTGCTCAGTCCTGCTGTCATAGCAACCTGCTGCCAGACATCAGCCACTGCGGTGCAATTCGGCTTCTCGTTGCTCATAGAAGCCTGCAGGGGTCAAGACATCATCATCATCATCATCATCATTAACATCCTGATGATCCTCCTCATCATCAGCATCATCAACATTATCATCATTATTAATTACATCATCATAAACATTCTCCTCCTCTATATGTTTCTATGGTAACGGCGCATTCACAGGTACAGAGCTAATCTAAATGTAGTAGTGACGTGATTACATGGTTGCTATGGTGATGATTGCTGTGAGATGTTTTGACATGGAAAAGTTTAAAGCTGTTGACATGCTACTTTCGGGTCTTATTACCTTCATCTGTGTGATTGTTAGCAGGTACTCCGGTTTCCTCCCACAGTCCACAGACATGTACGTTACGCAAACTTCCTGTCCAAATTGCCCCTAGTTGTGGTTGTGAGTGTGAATGGTTGTGTGTGCGTGTGTTGGCCAGGCGAGCTGTTCAGGGTGTCCTTCACCCAGTGCTGGCTGAGATAAGCTGATGACAGAATTCAGAAATGATTGAGTGAGGGAGTTGACCTAATGTGCATGTCTTTGGACTGATGGAGAAAACCAGAGATCACGGAGGAAACCCGGTGGAATTTGACTTTCGGTACTGCACACAAGCTGCCTTTCATCTCTACCTGTAGAAGGCTAGATCAGGCCCCTGACAGATTATTTTTCATTCATTCATTTTTGAAGCCGCTTAATCCTAATTAGGGTCGTGGGGAGGCTGGCGTCCATCTCAGCCGACTCTGGGCAAGGGCGGGGTACACACTGAATAGCTCGCCAGGCCACTGCAGGGCAACACACACACACACACACAACCATTCACACGCACACTCACACCTAGAGGTGATTTGAAACAGCCAGTTAACCTACTGGGCATGTTTTTGGTCTGTCGGAGGAAACCGGAGTGCCAGGAGGAAACTCATGCAAGCACAGGGGGAAAACATGCAAACTCCACACAGAAACACCCTGAGCCCGGGAATCAAACCCAGGACATTCCTGCTGTGAGGCGGACGTACTAACCACTGCGCCACCGCGCTGCCACCCTGACATGTTGTAAAATAAATAAATAAATAAAACAAACATAAAAAATCCCAGCACAGGAGGAACAAGTAAGAACGGCGGGGCTAACACCCTTTTGTCCCACGAGTCCTTGATTTGGACATTCCTCCCTTAAACGTCCTCTTATTCTTTTTGGAAAATGATAGCGCTGCGTACAGGATGGCGTTTAGAAACAGATGATCTTGTGATTGCTTTGTTTTCATTCAACACTTCCAAAGAGAAACTTGATAAGGGTAAAGTTCTCGCCGTCACACCAATACAGAGCAGAGTTCGATAGCTATGTGGGACTGTACGCATACCAGAAATGATATACGATTCTTTGCACATATATCTATACGACCTATACGATCACTACTGCATAAACAATCTGTCCGGACTCGCCAACCGCAATGAGCTACTGCATGCATTCATCATCCATCCTAAGCTTGTGTGCTCTTGGCTGCAGTATGACGGAGGACTTGGGTTACTGAAGTTCATGCTGTTCATGTGTTTCGTGTGAATACAAAACACATATGGAAAATTGTTTGTCTAAATGAAAAAAGACTTTTTTAAAGCTTTCCTTTGGACACAGATATACTCATAGAAGAACATACAGAGAGCACGACAGGAATGTGGGTCAAACCTGTAGCGTGACTTCTACCGTGGACTGGAAAGCCTGCAGCATTGCGTCAGTGACCAGAGGAGCACTGCTGCAGTTCACATGAGCGTAGAGGTCGGACAGCACACCTGAGAGACTGGCGAGGAGCTCTGACGGGGGAAGAAAACACAAAATTTCAAAAAAAAAAACCTGAATGCATAGTTAGAAACCAACAACAACGACAACAACAACAAAACCCCTGAAATAATCACAAAGTCATTGGGTCATTCGATGAAACCGGTGCCATTTGGATCCGCAACATTTGGCGCAATGCGCAAAGCACAAAAAATGAGTCAAAGTGAGTTTCCAACGTTCACAGCGTCTAAATCAAATGTTGCTATCAGCAGGATATATCAGCAAATACTATTCTTAAAGAGCAACGTACCATTTTTAATCAATTTTCATCATTTTCTTGCGTCCGTATTAACCGATGGATAATATCCCATTTCTTCTCAAAATTTCAGGATTATATTTGTGACCCAGTCTGGCAAAATGAATCACAGTGACCAAAAATTCAAAATTGAGTTAGCCATACCATGTAAAAGCTTAGAGTCTCCTCTTTTAAATGGTATGGCTAACTCAATTTTGAATTTTTGTCCACTGTGACTCATTTTGCCAGACTGGGTCACATATGTGTGTCCCTGCTCTCATAACGTATATTTATTCAATATAAAAACATTATTTCTGGTTGGAGGCATGCGCTCTCCAAGCGCTTTTGTTGAATTAATGTTTCTGTTCCTCCAGCACCAAACCAATTATAAGTCGTAGGGCTTCATTTTTAGATCTAGCTTTAGCATCTAGCTCTAGATTTAGCATTTTAGCATTAAATATTGGAAAAACGTCTATTGTCAGTCAATGAAAAAGAATAATGACTGTTTATGTATTAAACCCCTGCCTTTAATATAGGAATGCATAACTGACTGTCTTAGAAATACCCTGAAAATTCAACAAAATCATCAGTCAAGGATCACCCCACCATCTCAGGTATCAGCGCTTCACTTGGAATTCCCGCAATCCAATCTTTCAAATGCTCATAAACAATCAGATAAGGAATTTCCCACAGTAAACCCATCAACATGTCTTTTTGAAACCCCTACGTTGCGAACAAACATTTCTCGATGCCACACAAATCCATGAAAGCTGGCTTCTGATTGGCTTGTTCACCTACAGTTATTTCAGGCCCTTTCAGCTCATCATAAATTTTTTACATTTACATTTATAGCATCTGGCAGACGCTCTTATCCAGAGTGACATACAATTATCATTTTTATACAACTGAGCAATTGAGGGTTAAGGGCCTCGTTCAAGGGCCCAACAGTGATGATAGTGGGGATTGAACCGCTGACCTTCGGATCAGTAACCCTTCGCCTTAATCACCAAGCCACCACTCACAGATAATCTGCTATATATCTCAAAACATCGCACTGACTTTCGACTGGTTTGGTGCAGGAGGGTTATGGAAGTGTAGAGGTGAAGGTAGGATGAGAGAGAGAGAGAGAGAGAGAGAGAGGGGCTGATGATGGAATGAGGGTTTACCTACAGCTACTATTACTACTCTTGCTCACGTTGTGTTCATGACAGATCTCTTATCTCCTCTTATCGTATCCTACCTGTCTCGACCAGAACACTGTGCACAAGCGATGCTGTGGCATTTCTGATGACTGTAAGGGCAAAAGGCAGCGTGTTCCATGATTGCGTTCCCATCATGCTTGACAGAAGTGCGTTCGTCATGTTTTCCATCCTGATAAACAAACACAACATGGAAAGCTCAGTTCTAAGCACACAGAGACTAGAAAAGGGGGAACGGGAATAGTTTAATAGGAATAGTTTACTTCTGAAACGTGAGGTGGTCCGGGGTCCCTGAGAACATCTGGAGGAGTACTGGGATGTATTCCGATAGAGTGCGGACTGATTTAGGGTCGAAACCCATTTCCTGGTGGTCATTGAGTAGTGGAAGAATGAAATCCAAAATCTGTAGCGGAAAAACATTTTTTATATGATTATCAAGGGGGGACATGCATTTCCCTGTAATTAAATACTGTAGGATATTTTATTTAACACCCAAGCGTTATCAAAGGCTCATTTCTGCATGATCAGAAGGTGCTTATTCACTTCCTAAAACACTCTCACTCACTCTCGCACTCATTTAACAAGCAAGCCTAGCTTAGCCGACACTGGGGTACACCCTGAACAGCTCACCAGACCATCACAGGGCACACACATACAACCATTCATAATCAAACTCACACCGTATCTGGAACAGCCAATTAGCCTAATGTGCATGTCTTTGGCCTGTGGGAGGAAACCCCCCCAAGAACAGGGAGAACATGCAAACTCCAGACAGAAACGCCATAGCCTGGGACTCGAACCCAGGACCTTCTTGCTGTGAGGTGCCCATGCACCTCGTTACACCGCTATGCCCCCCTTTTCCCCAAAACAGCAATCCCTATTGTTTTATTCCTTCCTTATTATAATACTGAATAAAACAGTTCTGGATGTTAGAGATTGTTGTTTTTTGTGTTGTATTTCATTGTGAATGTTCCTTTAATCCACATGTAATGGAAATACATTAGCATGGCATGCCTACTCACTGACTCACTGTCTGTAATGTTGTTTGACAACAATGTCAACCACATGACCATGACTAAACACATTTCTCTTTTTTATAAAAAGAAAAAGAAAAAATTAAGGAGTGTCCTCACCTGTTGTGTAACATTATTGAGGTTGTTCGGGTTCAGTTGTTCCGTGCTGTTCCAAACACTCCAGTGAGCTGAGCGAACAAACAGTAAAAAGTTAACGTAATGATAATTATATTTTAAATACATTTGTTTATCATTTACAAATTTTATTTTATTTTTGCCACATTGACCACTTTTGTTTCCAAAGAAAGAATGAAATAGTTCACAGGCTTAAAAATTAATTTATTAATTTAATTAATTTAATTTTTTATTTTACAGTCTTAACATATGTATTATATTACTGACCATTTTGGAATTTGACATAATAAACAAAAAAAAAAAAACAGCAAATAAATAAATAATAAGATTTAAATTTTAACAAAAAGGAGGAAGAAAAGTTGAAGGAAAGGTAAATGTAAATTTGTTAACTTAAGTGTGACTTAACTTTATACATTTGTGTAGTTGGTTATAAATCTGTTTGTTTGTTTTTGTTAATCATATTTGTTACTGAAATTATTTCATTGTTTTTTTTTGCTTTTTTTGTTTGTTTGTTTGGTTGGTTGTTTTGTTGTTTGTTTGTTTGTTTGTTTGGTGTGTTCATTGGTTGATCTGCTGTTGTTTTTTGTGGTTCTTTTAGTTAGTTGGTAGAATTTTTGTTGTTTATCTATTTGCTTGTTTGGTTCTTTTTTTGTTGGTTTGTCTGTTGGTTTAGTTGGTTGTTTTGTTTGTTTTTGTTTGGTTGGTTGGTTTTGTTGTTTGTTTGTTTTTTTGGTTGTTTGGTTGGTTGGTTTGTTGTTTGTTTGTTTGTTTGTTTGTTTGTTTGTTTGGTTTGTTGTTTGGTTGGTTGTTTTAATGTTTGGTTGGTTCGTTGGCTGATCTGCTGTTGTTTTTTTGTGTTTTTTTAGTTGGTTGGTTGGATGTTTTGTTGTTTATCTATTTGCTTGTTTGGTTTTTTGTTTTTTGTTTGTCTGTTGGTTTAGTTGGCTGTTTTGTTTGTTTTTTGTTTGGCTGGTTCTTTTGTTTGTTTTGTTGTTTGTTTGTTTTGATGTTTGGTTGGTTGGTTGACTGGTTGGTTGTTTTGTTTGCTTGTTCAGTTGGTTGGTTGCTTTGTTGTATGTTTGTGTGTTTGTTTGTTTGTTGTTTGTTTGTTTGTTTGTTTGGCTGTTTTGTTGTTTGTTTGTTTTGTTGTTTGTTTGGTTGGTTGGTTGTTTGTTTGGTTGGTTGGTTGTTTGGGTGGTTGGTTGGTTGACTGGTTGGTTGTTTGTTTGGTTGGTTGGTTGTTTGGGTGGTTGGTTGGTTGGTTGTTTCGTTGGTTGGTTGGTTGACTGGTTGGTTGTTTGTTTGGTTGGTTGGTTGTTTGGGTGGTTGGTTGGTTGGTTGGTTGTTTCGTTGGTTGGTTGGTTGGTTGAGTGGTTGGTTGGTTGTTTGTTTGGTTGGTTGGTTGTTTGGGTGGTTGGTCTGCTATTCATTTGTTTGTTCATCAGGACTATCTTAATGTCAATATGTAATTAAGAAGGCAGAAAGGAGGATACAGTTTTAATAATGGATGTTGTTTGTAATACTTCTGATAGGTTGTTGGTTGTTTGTTAGTTTAATCAATGTTCTGTATTATTTGTAATCATCTAGAAACATCTGAGTGAACCTTAACACACCCGTTTTTTATTGCATATTAATAATAATTTAAAGGGAAACTTTTAGCACTCGACTGTATTTTCTTTTCTTTTAGTAATGTGTAACTGAAGTGGGTATTTAGAGATCTGGACTGGAAGAACAAACCTTTTTTGGGGGTGAGAATATACTGTGTGATGTTCAGTACGGAGGAAATGTAGGCGTGAGCTGAGCTGTTGGAGGGCAGAGAATTCTGGACTTGCTTCATTACTGACACGATGCTGAAACAGAAACATTTACACAAGGTTATAAACTGAAATTAGATTTAAATCTGTTACAATTGTGTTCATATCCTGTTTAATTTATTCTAAACCTATTCCGCTGTCATTTCTTTCTGCTTTTCTAACATATGACTGATATAATCCTTTCATAAACATAGCATTAAAGATGAGTTTGTCATGACAGCTAATGGCCAGTGATTGACCCTACGGTAAATGGGTCAGTGTCTAGATTAGCATAGCAGTCAGTTGGACCGTGATCAATTCGAAAAAACTCTATAAGAAATGTCAGTGGTGTGTCATGACAGCAAATGTCCAGAGATATACTGAATATTCATGTCCCTGCTGTATGTATTTACAGTCATTTAAATAAAAAATGGTATTAAGCAAATGAATCAAACACAAAATAAATGAATAAATAAAATCCCTCAGTGTGAAATGGAATTTATGAAAAACTCTAACTAGTTGAGCAGTGTATTTTTTGGCCGTGCGATAAACTGTTGCACTATTCAGGCTGTACACTAACGTTGCCCAGAGTCGGCTCAGATAGACCGCGGCCTCCCCTTAACCCAAGTAGGATCGAACCATTTAGCAAAGGAGTGAGAGTGTATTGTGTTGTTGTAATCTAGATTAATTAATTTACTTACCCTTTATTCCACATGGAAGGATTCCCTGGGTTTGAGACGAGGTTGATATTTGATATGAAGTTCTGGATACTAGGCGTCAACACTTCAGCAGAATCTGGAGCAATCTTAAGGATAAAGCTTTCCGTCTTGACTGCAGCTTCTCTGATGAGCTCCTGAGCCTGATCATTGCTGACGTTTGGCCACAGCAATAGTTGAAGTGAGAGGTAGAGAACGTCAGAAATCTCATCATCTGCGTATGTCTTATCGGTGTAATTGAACATATTCTTCAAGGCCATTCTTGCAGAATGCCGGATGGCTTCGGTGAAGTTTTCACTCTGGAGACCGGCGGGTGTTTGGCCGAGCTGCAAGGTGTAGTTCAGCGACTGTAAGATCTCCTCCGCGTTACTGATGTAGACCTTCTCCTCTGGTGAAAGCAGAGGCGCCGTGGCCTGAATCAGCTGATCAAGGTCCATAGCTAGAGTGGTGAAATTGGTCATATTATTGTTCCAGTAGAATAGTTTGCTGGAGGCAAATGTCAGTTGTGGGTCTGTGATCCAACTTTGCACCATGTTGAAGTAGTTCTGGATCTCAGCTTCAGTCATCGCAGGCAAACTTGCGTTGGTTTGAATGCCCACGGAATCATAATAGTTCTGTTGAAGCTCTAGGTTCAGCTTGAGCAGCTGTAGTTCACCCTGCATCATAGATACTATTACATTACCGATTCGTTTCAGATCTTCTCCAGTTATGGGGGAATGCATGTTGACAATTAAGTCCTCGATCTGATTGGAAACCATTGCAGAGAAGTTTTGTGCAGCAGCACTGTAGTTAGCTATCATTTCTGTCAGCTCGATAAATGGGTAAAAAATCTCTTTGAACATGCTCTCACTCGTGGCGTTCTCCAGGCTGTGTAGGTACCACAAGCTGATATCCATGTATATCTTCTGAGCATAGGACTGATGTTTCATCAGGGTCTTATTGATCGTGTGGTAAGGGTAATAGTACTCCTCATTGAATATCCTCTCTAAAAGTCTCTCCAGTGAATCCATCTCCTTTTCGACCCAGGTCATGTTTTCATCCGTGAAATATTCAAGGCTTTGTTTGATACCTTGTAAAATTGTTCCAATGACGTCTTCTGACTTTCCAAACAAATCAGGCTCGGGGCGAGAACTATTCATTAACTTCATTTCTTTGTCACACATCATATTAAAAACGGGTGTAACATTTGCATGGAACCCATTCGTCATGGGTATGGCCTGGAGGAAGCTAATGAACCCCTCTGTAGTGTTCATGCAGCATTCCGGCAATTTTGGACGTACATGAGATGCTGTGTACTCGAATTGGGGGTTCAGGCATTCAGAGGTTTTGACAAGATCTTTGAGCGTTGAAAGCAACTGAGAAACAGAAGGTGTTTTTGACAGATTTGTGAAGTACACTAAATCAGACGTAGTGATGTTTAAGGCTAGGAGCTCTTCCTGTATAGAGCTGAGGGTGACATTGGATGAACTAGACACCCGACTGAGGAGATAAGTGAACTTCCTGACATCGCCCCATGTATATGCAGAACTTTCTGACATGTTCCATGGTAGGAGAAGGGAAAGAATATGACCAGTAACAGAAAAAGGCATATAGTCCTTGATGGGTGTGATGGTGTAATTGCCATCTCTTCCATCTGCCATTATTTCCTCAAGGGAACCTAGCATCTGGAAAATCTGTGGGACCTTAGACAGGCAGTCTTGGCCATCATCTGCACACAATGCTAAATCATTGAATAGAGCATTTGTACGGTTCAGAACACCTCCTAATTGGATCTGTTGCTCAGTAGAGAGATGTTGTCCAAGTTTAAGCAAGCTGGCAGACAAACCTGAAAACTTTCCTTCCATGTTAGGCATGTGATTAGATATTAGGTTCATCAGATGGTGGAGTTTCATAACCGAAGATTGAGGTTGAATGTAGCTCATGTTCCCTGACCAAAAACCCCCTAAGTCTCCCAGGCCAAAGGCTTCCAAAATGTCATTCAACATGGAAAGCAACGTGTCCTCATCCAGCTCATCAGTGGGCGTGACATTCAAAAGACGCTGTAGGTTTTGGTTGATCAAACCGATGAGGGTCAAGAGGTTCTGTTGTGGCCCACCAGCTGGAATATCTCCAGTGCTGTTGAGGAACTCTGGTAGATGATTCATGTAGATGTTTGTGATTAAGTGATCCAGCAGGAATACCCCTCCTTGGATGGGTCTAAACGCCATGCAAACATAAAAAATAGGTGATCATTTGGACACATACTAGCGTGGTGTTACAAATTTCTTTTAATAGATTTAAATTAAAGTTCTCCTACCTCAGAATAGCAGCTGGATTTTCAGTGATTTCTTGAAGCAGAGATCTGACATCTGAAGTATACTCATCCCAATCCAATCCAGGGTTACAGAACGTACCATTCGGGTTTAAAGTGCCTGGGCAAAGGGGTAAATGGAAAGAAATAGACATGTCATGCCACTTTTATTTATATACTACATTTACAAACAATAGAAGTTGATCCAAAGTACTTCACAGTGAAGCGTCTCAGAGTTTACAGGATGTGACCAAAAGTGGGTTTCTAAAATGAAAAGAAAATCGTAAGTAAGAATAAAAGCTAAACAAGGAACAAGTGTTGGGGATATTAAAACCGCATAACACAAATACTAGGACTGGGAACCAGCAGAGACCACCCATACAGTAGTATCACAATTCCTAAGTGCCTATTCGATATGTATCGCGAGTCTGTAAGTATCATGATTCTACAAATATTCCAATTGGATATATATTTATTTATTTAGTTAGTTAGTTATTTTTGCTGTATTGTTGCAACAATAAAGTTGACTCGTAGCTTTGGCGTTGGCGCAGTTGGCGTGGGGCCACTATGAAACCCATGGACCATCCCATATGAGACCCATCTTTCAGCCCACTAACTACCCACATGGGTCACAAATACAAGTGCAAAATTTAAAACCATTCAGGGGGTGATCACACTAGAGGTGCGATAGAAAAGTGACTGATGCAAATGGCAATTGCCGTGTGACATTTTGGTCGCCTGGTTCATGAACTCATCGGATTAAAAAATTAAAATGTTTGAAATTTCCGTAAATGTCGTAAAACGAGGCTCTAATGCGGACTAGTCTCAAACGCTTCTCAAACAGTCGGCACTTCGCTCACAAGGAAACGCGACACGTTGGAGACTTCAATGTGAAACGTTTGAGAAAAGAAATTCATATTTTGTTCGAACTAATAAAGCGCAAATAAGAAGCAAACAGTTTGAGGACAAAAAGCGAACATATTTAAGCTGCGAAATATTCGATTGCATGTGGAGTCGCAAAACATCTTGACACGGATTTCAAAATTCGCAATTAAATGTAGGTATATAAACTTCATCTATAGCTAAATACTAATTACCACCTTATCTAAAGTGTGTTTGTTCACTTACAGTTGGGTGGTTTGGAGATATTAGGTTGAAAGGCCATCATCCAGGATATTTTTTGGAAGAACGACTCCATTTCTGACCACTGACTGCTGTTCTGAAGTGCTGAGCCCACCGTCTCAAAGTTCACTAAAACGCTGGAAAGCAAAGAGCAGAGTGTCATTAAGTGCTGATAAATACAGAGCAAATGTGTGCGGCACTTCTTCTGACCTGTTTATGAGAATCTTGGACCAGTCCATGCTTGAGTTTTGCGCGGGTTCATCGAAAGATGAGAAAAGCCAAACAGCCTCTTGTACAGTGGTGTGAAGCTTAATCCATTCGTCAGAGATCATAGCGAAATTTACATGGTAGGCCAACGTCCCGTTGAACACTTCGGATAACCGATTGAGCTGGAATTGAAATAAATAAGAAAAAGTAAAAGTGAAACAGCAGTAAAGAAATCACTCAGCAATCACTCACTCATTTTCCAAACCGCTTACTCCTATTAGGGTCACGGGGTTGCTGGGACCTGTCTCAGACGACCCTGGGCGAGGACAAGGCACACCCTGAACAGCTCGCCAGACTATCGCAGGGCTAACCCATACAACTATTCACACTCACACCTAGGGGCAATTCGGAACAGCCATTTAGCCTACTGTGCATGTCTTTGGACTTTTGGAGGAAACTGGAGTACCCGGAAGAACCCCAAACAAGCACGGGGAGAACATGCAAACTCCACATGGAAACGGCCTCGTCAGGCGAACCCGGGACCTTCTCGCTGTGAGGCGAACGTGCTAACCACTATGCCACTGTGCAGCCCAGTAACAAAATTCATTCATTCATTCATCCTAATTAGGGTCGCGGGGAGGCTGGCGCCCATCTCAGCCGACTTCGGGCGAGGGCAGAGTACACCCTTGACAGCTCGCCAGACCATCGCGGAGTAACGAAATTATAGCTCCAAAAAAACATTGTGTTTATTCACTTATTGAAAGATAATGCTGATGATATCTGATGTTCTTGCAATGTTCTGCAAGCATAATGGGATAATTCTTAAATGTAATTTTTCTCAAAACCAGCTTTCTGTTGGTTAGACCACTCTGGTTCTCAGTCATCCAAATGTTCTAGGAACCATAACATTTAAAAACCTTCTCCCAAAAGGAGTTTACTTATAATAAAGCCTCACATAGCCTGTATGTTAGAGCTGTCGATGGAAATACCGTGGCCATTCTGCGCCCCTTCCGTGCCCCTTCCAGCGGATTTTGGAGGCAGCCTGTCGTAAAAATGTAAGCGGAGGAAATATGCACTTGCCTGTGAAACTTGAGCATCTCCAAAACATACATCATAGCCGTCACGTCTACTGACAGTGAATGCGATTGTAACTGCTACTGCGAAATCTACGGAAAGATCTGGTAGCCCATATGCGCCTCATGGATGCACTCATGGTAGCTTCCTGTGTGAGACCGAGGCTTTAGGAACTTCACTTTTCAATCACTGAGTCATTGCGTAGGGTCAAAATTCCACCTTTTGTAGGAGGTAGTTGTTATGGCAGTGGGGGCTCAGGTGGTTAAAGCTCTGGCTTACTGATCCAAAGATCATGGCTTCAAGTCCTAGTACCACTAAGATGCTACTGTTGGGCCCTTGTGAAAAGTTCTTAACCCTCAAGTGCTCAGTTGTATAAAAAATTGGCAATTTATTTTGCCAGAGAATTGGTAGTTGCTCTGTTTAAGGGTGTCTCCCAAATGCCGTAAATATTTTTGGGGCTGATGGAGTGTTAGCAGGTTATAACCACCATGTGTTGCTACAGTTTATTAAGTCGAGCTTAACTCCAAGCAACTTGCCACTATTTGGCTTTTGAGCATGGCCCTAACCCTTAACCATACGTTACAAAAACCTAAAGTGATTCACGGAAAACAAAGGTTTGTGTAATATCCACTGTATCTGTACCTTCTGCTCCACATCCACCCAGAGTGCCGTATAATCCACTTCGGTTTCGTTCTGCACCACAGAAGTATTGTTCTCGGAGTTCTCTTGTTTGGGCAGCAGTGATCGGACACGCGCTGCGAAATAGATGACATCATCATACACACTTTCTGTACACAGAACCTACATATTTCTTTATTCTATAAAGATGAAGTATTTATATACCCAGATCCGCCTTCATCAATGCTGTGGCATACTGCATGGTGGAATGCGCTTCCCTCATTACAGTCTGAAAGTAATCCCAGACTGGCGTCGCGCTCATCAGGCTAAATACTGCATTACCAATGCCATTGAACCTATGAAAAAAAAAATAGAAGAGAGAAAAATTTGCATGAATATACAGTATTTCCATTTCATTTCATGGATCTCTTTATTGTTCATTAGGGTAGTGGAGGAAATTGGCTGGCATGAGTGTTGAACACATCACACCACGCCTTAGCCGAACACAACACGCGCTTACCAGAGCTAAGTACCTGTGCGGACTTCCGTAGTTCCCACAGATATTGCATATTGCACATGCATGGTGCCCCATGTAGCACCACCCAACCACCCAAGGTCAGGCCTCTTTCCATATATGGGAAAGAACGCACAGAAACAAAGTGCTGGGTAGATTATTACCATGATTATAATATTTATTTATTGATTTTTTAACTTTGAACTGAAAAATAGCCAGAGTGAGAACTTTATCCTGGTCAGGGCCTCCATCGAGAACACAGGGTATGAGGCAGGAATACACCTTGCATGAGACACTTGACCTTCATAGGGTACGATGAGCACATATTCACACCTAAAGTCACCAATCCACCTATCATTCATTCATTCATTCATTCATTTTCTGTAGCGCTTAATCCTAATTAGGGTCAGGGGGAGGCTGGCGCCCATCTCGGCCGACTCTGGCGAGGGCAGAGTACACCCTGGACAGCTCACCAGGCCATCGCAGGGCAATCCACCTATCATTCATTTTCTGAAGCGCTTAATCCTAATTAGGGTCGCGGGGAGGCTGGCGCCCATCTCGGCCGACTCTGGCGAGGGCAGAGTACACCCTTGACAGCTCACCATGCCATCGCAGACCAATCCACCTACAAGTTTGTATTTTTAATTTTTTGTCAGGGGAGGAAGGAAATTAGAGAACCCGGAGGAAACCCAAACGTGGAGGACATGGAGTTCCCCAGAAATACTGGAGATGTGAGGCAGCAAGGCTAGCAGTTATATCATCCTGTCACCGCAATTCATTTCACAGTAATTAACTGTAAGTGTAGCTATTCAGAATGAAAAATTAGCACGTACAGTCGGGACGTGTCTGACACATTCTGCCTGGCTGTTGTACAAGTATAATAACAGTCACTTTAAAGGAGCCCATTCACTCCCCAGGTATATCGATCCTTTCTTTTTTCTTTTGGAATGCCTTTTTCTCTTAACACTTCATCTCAGAGCTATGTAGGGTGTGTCCTGCCTTTGCTCCACTTTGTACAAATCGGTATTTCACTGGCAGACAGAACCGAACCAGATGGAAAACAGATGAATAAGAGATCTTAAGCCCGAAAGCTGGGTTTGCTTCACTGGGAACCCTTTTTATTCACTAGTGAATGGAAACATTTCAAGAGCACAACAAATGATTGTTATTTTTTCGTCCTGTACAGGGCGTAGCCTTTGAAAGGATCAGTGCTTAGTCACAATAACATCGGCATAAAGTCTAGCCTTACAAAGATGATGGCTGAAAGGTGGATCAGGACAAGAATATCTGATGGAAACTTAATAAATATAAAAAAAGAGCTTACAGTGGATCGACCAGCGTCTCTGGCTGGCTGCCTGCGTTTGCCTCCTCCATGAAGCCAACACCAAACAATTTGCTTAGAGTATTCTGAAGAAAGGCAGTATCTGCTGAGGACGTTGAAGATCGACTCCAGGAGAACAGCACCTGTAAATAAAACATCATATCACTGGGATGAAAACTGAACACGGTTGTGACCTGGCATCTCCGGCAAACTTTGAACTCCCAAAGTCTTCTTATCACAGAGTCTCGATGAATTATCCCTCTGTACCTCACTCAGGAAATTTAATGAGTAAAATCGGTTCGGCGAGAACTCTCTCCTGCACTCTAATGACTCGTCTGAATATTTATCTTTTGGGCCAATGGTGTTAAATAAAGTCAAATAAGTTTGCTGTGCACAATAGCAGGAAGTGTCTCTAAATTATTACTGAGTTTCATAAATTATAGCAGCAATAAATAATTGATTACTATTCGTTTTTTTATGATAATTATCATGTGGCACTGAAGCTAAAACTCGTATTTCATGTTCATACAAAATTAGAAATATGGTTTAAATATTGAAATATTTTGCTCTTGTAGCATTTGTAGCATGGTGCAATAGGACAGAACTTATTTATAAAACTTTTAAAAATTATAAAATTTTAATTATAAAATTAAAATTGGGTATACGTATCATTTTAAAATACTAATCACAAAATTGAAAAAGTTTCAATACTTTTAAGAAGATTGTAATATATAGTGGTCCTGGGTTCGATTCCCAGCTCGGGCGTTTCTGTGTGGAGTTTGCATGTTCTCCCTGTGCTTGCGTGGGTTTC
>JAQMYF010000012.1:2906972-2923224 GCA_030014195.1 Neosilurus mollespiculum | reverse complement strand
AGCACCTTGTTGAATCTATGCCACGAAGAATTGAGGCAGTTCTGAAGGCAAAAGGGGGTCCAACCCGTTACTAGCATAGTGTACCTAATAAAGTGGCCGGTGAGTGTATATCCGCCTCACAGCAAGAATGTCCCGGGTCTGAGTCCCTAGTATTAGTATTAGGGTTAAGCTGTTTAGCTTAACTAAGTGTGAGTGAGTGAGAGTGAACTATGGCAACAATAGTATGCACAGTCTGATTGGCTGTTCAGCAGTCTTGAATTTTCCTGTTCAGACTGGTCAATATTTTTTTCCCCCTCTGTATTCAATAATAGTATCACATCCAACCTTACTCTTTAAACGAATTGCCAAAAGACAAGAATGCAAATAGTGGTGCGTTGCTGGTGCAATGTTTCGTTTCGGTTCAGCGAGCACAATCTCATTTCAATTAAAAATTGCCATCAAGTTTTGCTTTTTCTTTTGAGAGGGTGAGGTGGGGTTTTACAAAAATGGTAATAATAATACATGACTTACTAAAGTAGTTTTGTCAGTACAAGGACATTCCAGGCCTCGCCCTTGATGCATTGACCTTGTTATTGCTCAGTCAATACATCAGAGCCTTGGTCTGGAATTTCTCTGTACTGATCTCACACTTGGTTAATAGATAGTACATATTATTATAAGATAAATAATAATAAAATATTAATTACAGTTGTACAAGTTAGGTACAGCTGTCTATGAAAGTAAGGATTTTGTTTGGACAAACAGTGAATACAGTTTAGAATACCCAGAGTTCTAATTGCTGTCTATCTGAAAATGTAAGTAAATGTCACCGAAAGTTGCTTTAATGTTTTGGTGGATGAGCAGGTCCTCAAGATGTCAGACCTGTCTTTAAATAAAGACATCCACTGCCTCATATCAATCTTGGTATTGCGAAACACCTCCGTTTATTAGGTCATGACTGAATAGGAAAGAATGTGTTGTGTGGGAAGTTTAAAACAGGTTTGTGTTCTGTACACTTACGCAATGAAGTAACGTAACATGATTTAAAGTGCAAAGTGTGTAAAATGTGTGACAACACTCCTTCACTTATATATTCTATACATACTTATATATTTAGATTTTTTTCCAGCAAACAAAGCACAGTGATAAAAAATAAAACCCTGTAATGCTAAGATCGGCTCTCTTTAACCTTTATAATACAGAACGTACGTTAGCGTACACAGAAGAGAAATAAAATGTTGAGTCATGTGTTGAGTGAAAAGTCCGGATCGGATTTGGAATGAATTATCCTTTGCTTCCTGCATATTTTTCAATGACATATTAATAATTGCAAATGTTAAAATGTTTTTATCTTTAGATATAGATTTGTTTGGTGCTGTCAGTTGGTGCTTTTATTGTTTTTTTGTTTTTTTTTGTGGCTATGCACATCTATGTCTGACAAAGCAACCTGGAACCTAAGGTCAAATTAGTTTATGAAAAGGTCATTTTAGGTCAAGTTCAAGGACAAGTTGCATATGTCCGCCAATTGTTTATGACAGCTAGATAGCAGCTGGTGCGATTCCACTTTAAGGGGCCTGCAGTTTTCAAGTTTGATTTTGTTAACATTAATACTTCACCAGAGGTGTTCTTGACATTTTCTTTCTTTTTGCTTTTCTTTTTCTTTTTTATTAATAAGGCAAACAAAAAGCCCCCAATCAAACCTGGGATAAAGTTCCATTATACTGACTTATTGATATCAAAACAGGATTACCTAGAGCATGGGAGTAAATAATTCATACTTTATAAAGAATAAACACATATAATTTTCATTGTGGCGGCATGGTGCGTAGCGGTTAGCATGTCCACCTCACAGCAGGAAGGTCCTGGGTCCGAGTTCCGGGCTTGGGCGCTTCTGTGTGGAGTTTATAAGTTCTTCTTGAGAGGGTTTCCTCGGGGTGCTCCAATTTTTTCCCCACAGTCCAAACAATTGAATATGTTCGTCGCGAAGGTCGTGTGACAATTTTTGCGAGTAATTTTCGAGTAATTTGTAATTGGTTTGCGGATGTTTGGCGGGAAAAAAGCGAATGTATTCGTGAACATATACAATCCCCCGCCTGTTACAGTTGGTAGCCATAATCTACCCCCAGTGGGTTCTACCACTATTGTCTGTGGGCATTTCAACAGTAGAAACACACTATGGGGCTACCCGGACACAAGTGCAAATGGCGAAGTAGTTGCCCAGTGGGCTAAGCATCCCACTTCTACCTGCTGTATGATGCCAACAATGGCAAATCGTTCTTCTCAGGCCGCCACAAGACATAGACTAACCCTGATCTATGTTTTGTTTATAACTCAATCGCTCAGTCCTGTAAACGCTATGTACTGGACAAGTTCTCTCGATCTGGGCAGTGTCCTACTGTCATCACTACTGAAGCTGGGATGAAGATTAACAGCCTCGAAAAAAAGAGGTGGAACTTTCGTAAGACTAAATGGAGCAAATTTACCACCCTTACCGACTCGCTATCCCCTGGCCTCCCGGATGCAACAGGGGCAGCTACAAAGACCTTTGTGGCATTTACATTAATGCTCCACTCTGCTGCCAAGGCGTCTATTCCCCGGGGCAGGTGATACATATATCCCTTGTTGGGATAAACAGTGCGAGGCTGCTTTCCAATCTTACAATGCAGCAAGTATAGAAGAAAAGCCTTCAAAGGCTGACCAACTAATGCATATCCTTGGAGAAAAGAGACAGGAGGAGTCACCTCTATCAACTTTACCCACTCAAACCGAAAGGCATGGACTACAATCAACTGACTCAAGGAAAAGAAGCAAACCCAAGCCATGCCTTATAACTGCCAATTCCATCAAGTCAGTGCTTGTGGATAATGGCAAATGGAGGAACACGAGCGAAGAATCCAATCCACAGCACACCTATGACGTCAACAGGAAAATCAGAGAGAACATCACTATCCAGCCCACTTCATCCAGTCTCTCTGGGCCAGTAACATTAGAACAGCTTATGGACTCCATCCTATGCCTGAAAAATGGCAAAGCGCCTGGCATTGACATGGTCCATGTAAAATTCCTTGGCCACCTGGGGATCCGCACTCTTAAATGGCTACGCCTGTTCCTTTCGAACTGCTTGACAACTCTATCTATCCCTGCTGTATGGCGGCAGGCTCAAGTAGTTGCGATTCTCAAACCTAAGAAACCTGCTGATGATCCAAAGAGCTATAGGCCAATTTCCCTGCTCAGTATCACCTTAAAGTTGATGGAGAGAATAATCCTGGCATGCATTAATGACATCATTGAAACAAACCTCCCACAAGAGCAGGCTGGCTTTCGCCAAGGCAGGTCAACCACAGACCAAATAGTTCGCCTTGTCAACGAAATAGAAGCTGCGTTTCAGAGGAAAGAGGAAGTCGTTGTCGTGTATATCAAACTGACGGCTGCATATGACACTGTGTGGCATCGTGGACTCTACCTGAATACCTGACATAAAGCTCATGAAGTTCATCATGCTTATGCTCCAAAATCGCTTATTTTACGTGACCACCTCAAGCAGCGATCGAAGCAGAAAATGGCAATTTTGTAACGGCTTGCCGCAGGGCTCAGTCCTTGCCCCTATTCTCTTTAATGTCTACATCGCAGACTACCCAGTCACATGTCAACAAAACAGCTGTTTGCAGATGACAGTGCAATCGCCTTCTCAGCCAAATCATATGAGGAGATTTAGACCATTCTAGAAGCAGACATGCCTCAGAGGTCCCTCTGGCACCTAAAAGTAAACGAGTCACAAACGGTCTGTTCTATCTACCACCTATCGACCCGACTTGCTAACAATAAACTGGAGGTAATAATGGAGGACAAGATGCTAAGGAACGATAATCTACCTGTATACCTCGGTGTCACCCTGGACCGAAGCCTCACGTTTGGCCCCCACCTTAAGATCGTAGCCAACAAAGCCGCCAAATGTGCCAACATCATCAAAAAGCTCTGCAGCCTAATGTGGGGTGCCAACTTCACAACGCTACATACATCAGTCCTTGCCGTAGTGTATTCTGCTGCTGAATACGCAGCAGCAACTTGGTCCCACAGTGTTCACACCAAAGCAGTTGATGTCGTTCTCAATGAAGCGATGCGCCTCATCTCTGGCACCCTAAGACCAACACCGACAGTGATGCGCCCCGTTGTCTCAGGAATCCCTCCTGCAAAAATCCGGCGTGACTTCCAGGTCCTCAAACTTGCAGAAAGGCACTCATGTCAGATCTCATGTCTCATCCCTCCAGCTCAGAACACTCCCCAAAGGCGTCCAAGACCGCATTTTGCTACCAAAGCTGTAGAGCTGATAGGAACAGGACCAGCCTCAGACACCTGGATGGAGGAGAAATGGCGAGAGGAATGGGGCCACTCAAATACCATCCTGCACTCCTTCATTGCCTCGCCATCAGTAGCGCCCTGCAGCTACCACCTTCCACGCAGGGCGTGGGTCCAACTTAACTGCCTCCGTACTGGATGGGAGAGGACCCAGTCTTTCCTAAAGACCATTGGGAGCCGATACCTGCCAATGCGGGTCCAGCCAGACAACCACCCACATCCTCAGCAAGTGCCCAGCCTATGGTTCACTACACAGGCCTGATGGCCTAGCGAGGCTGGACCCAGAGACCATAAACTGGCTTTGTAATGCAACTGAAAATTATACGAACGACGACGTCACATGACCAAAAAAATTTGATGCTGATTGTTTTTTTTTCCCCTGAACAAATATTTTGCATTGTATTAGTGAAGTCACATATCCATGGGAGCTTTTATACACTACTTCTCAAAAATCATTTAAAATGGTGTAGCGTGACTATATGTATGTATCAGTTTAGTAGAAAATAAAACGGCTTCGAGTTTCATTTCAGAGTGTAATCATCAACTGGAGAGACGTTCTCATAGCTTCGACTGCTTTCCGAAAGATCCAGTTCCAAAAATCCAGATGATGTATTCTGTAACTGTGGAGGTATTTAAATAGGTCGTGACACCGGACGACACGTGTGGTTTGATCAGAGTTAGCAGACAACAGAACATGGATTAGTTTTGACCTGTAGATAAAAGCTTTCAGTCAAACAAATGATTTAAAACAATCAAAACAAAACACATGACGTAAGCTTAAAACGTCCTTGTTGTCGCTTTATACTTTTAAGTTATCATTCATTCATTCATTTTCTAAGCCACTTATTCCTACTTAGGGTCACGGGGACACCTTGGACAGCTCACCAGGAACCATTCACACTCACCCTCACACCTAGGGGCGATTTGGACCAGCCAATTAGCCAACTTTGCATGTTTTGGACTGTGAGAGGAAACTGGAGTACCCAGAGCCCGGGAATCGAACCCAGGCCTTCTAGCTGTGTGGAGGACATGCTAACCACTACGCAAAATTAATTAATAAACGTAATTAATTTTACAGAGAAATGACAAAGCAGCAGGTTACAGAACAAATCACTTTTTAGGAAAAATAAATGCAATAAAATATTAACTTTAGCATTTATTACTGTTTATTGCTCTTTATACCATTTTAGATGTACTGACTCACTCAGTAGAGTAGTAGTAGTAGTAGTGTAGAATTTTTTTTAAGCTAACTTTGCTCTACAGCTTATTTATTTATTTGTTTGTTTATTTATTTGTTTATTTATTTGCAGATGTGAATATTTTAAATATACATTAATATATTTCACCAGACATCCTCAACCTAATTACAGTTCTTATAAAAAGGTCCTGATGTCATTTTATTTTGTTGTTGGGATTTTTTTTCAGTGTTTGATGTACTGTGACGTGCCGATTTTCATTCCACGGGAAACCGTGTGTGTTTGCCTGTCCGCAGTCCACGGGTGGGCGAGTAAGCTATTACCTTTGGTATGAGCTACTGTATATATTGTTGACATTATTTCTAGACATTTGAGAGCTTAGAGAAATTGTACTAAAGTAAAGTAATATTACGATTGTCATGACATTTAAATAGACAGGAACTTTCCAATAGGTCTAACGCCAGGATCTGTTTACATCATTACAACTTCAACTTCGTCTTTATGTTAGACAGAGTATGCGTGCGTCCAAAAACCCAGAAGAGGTAAGTTTTTAAACTAAAATTTCTCCACTAATGACATAGTAACTAATGTGATGACAGTAGTAATTTTATTAGTAGTATTAGCATAAACACGTCATTCAGGTAACGAAATGTACCCTAACATTAGGCCCTATATCATTTAGCCTGACATTATAGATACCAGTGGGTGCCACGCGAAAGGTCAGTGAACTTTGTTTTGCTTTCTGCCTTCGCTCTGGAAACACCTCCCAGAGTACACCGAGCACTGACTTCAGTGCCGAGATCCAAATACAAGAGATTCTAATAAGGCTGAAAAGACTATAAAGAAGATAAAGAACACACGCAGCCTGTGTTTATAGGCAAACAAGGCAAAGGATGCGGGTGACTGACATTCACTAATGTTAAACATGAACGCCCCCCCAACACACACACAGTGGAAAATTTCTATGAGCACACAACACTACACAATAAACCTGAGAACATAACTATCACACAGAGGCATGTTCATTTGTATGAAGTTTCTGTTTGAACACACACACACACACACACACACACACACACACACACACAATATTCAGGTATAAATATATAGAGGCAGCTGATTCTGATGGTTCTGTGTGTGTGTGTGTGTGTGTGTGTGATATTTATGGATCCTGAACTGTGAATCAAATGAACAAAAAAGATTCAATTAAAAAAGAATCAGTACAGTGACTCCTTTGGCCCATCGCTATATATTGCAGGGCCATCATAGGGACGCACAACCATTCAAACACCCCAAAGGGGCACTTTGGAACAACCGATTATCCTAACATGCATGTCTTTGGACTGTAAGAGGAAAGTGGAGTACCTGGTGCTGAACCACTGAATCCAGAGATGTCCAATCTTCTCCGCAAAGGTCCGGTATCGGCGCATGTTTTCACTTCAACCAAGCAGTAGCCACACCTTCCTCCTATGTGAACCACTGATCTCAGAAAATGACTGGATCGTGTACTCTGTTGTTTGCATGTGGTCACACCTGATGTCAGTCTGGTGCCACCTTGGTGAGACCACTTTACTGTTGAAATTAAAACTCGAATTGAATGAAAAGATGAAGATCTGAAAATAATTACATCCAACATGTACATTTTATTTCAACCCCATTTAACCCCCAAATTTCAGCTATGCAGAGCTTTTTATTTATTTATTTTATTCAATTAATTACAAATATCAGTGAAACTATTGGGAAAGTTACATGAATGTAAGGTTTTCTGACTGTCAGCAGTTTTTGAGCTGTGTTGGCTTCCAACAGCCCTATTTTTGAGATCTTAAAGCAAGGTGGTCTCACCAAGATGGCTGCCACCCGGCTTCAAAATTGAAACACTAATGTACAATCTTTTTTTTTTTTAACTCAGAAACAGGTGAAAGTTGTAGCCACTGCTTGGTTGAAGTAAAAGCCTGCACTCACGCCGACCCTTTGCAGATAAGATTGGACATCCCTGATGTAATCTTATTAGAACGCAGAAACCCATCTCAGCCGACTCTGGGCGAAGACGGGGTATGCTGTGAACAGCCTGCCAGGCCATCACAGGGCCAATATACACACACACACACAACCATTCACACTCACACCTAGGGGTGATTTGGAACAGCCAATTAGCCTACTGTGCATGTTTTTGGACTGTGGGAGGAAACCGGAGTACCCAAGCACAGGGACACCATGAAAACGGAACACAGAAATGCCCTCGCCGAGCCCAGAACTCGACCCCAGGACCTTCTTGCTGTGGGGCCAGTGTGTTCACCGCTATGCCACCGTGCCACCATGAAATGTTCACATCACATTTTACAAAAACACTGCACGTTTTATACTGAAATGTATTTAAAACAGTCGTCATCCAAAAGCGTCAGCGAGGAGGAAACCTTCTGCGTTCCGGCGCTCCATCGTCTGAAACAGTTCAGAAATAAAGTGCGGCAGCATTTCAGCGCTGACAGAACATGTGAGAAGGCCAGAACAAGGCCATGCTTTCAATCCCGGTTTCAGTCTGTGTGTAATACACAGTCCATCATAAAGAAGGAAAACATACACAACATGCAAATCAAATCTGTGTGTGGATTTCCGTGAGCTGACTGCAGGTAAGTGGTCAATATATCCATCATCTCTCCACGGCTGAGTCAGAACCTCCTGGCAGAGGCAACCATGTTTCACGTATTCGCGCTCAGAAATATATGTAGCAAAATGATTAGCTTTGAACCCCACTCTCACTTACTCATTCCCCGAACCGCTTAATCCTACTAACAGGATCACAGAGAGGCTGGAGCCTATCTCAGCCAACACTGTGTGAAGGCAGGGTACATCCTGAACAGCTCACCAGGCCATCACAGGACAACACACTCACACACACACAACCATTCACACTCACACCTAGGTGTGATTTAGAACAGTCCATTGGCTTAAAGTGCATGTCTCTGGACTGTGGGAGGAAACCTGAGTTATGTATCGCTGTGAAGGTAAAAATGAGAAAGATTTCAGCACAAAATGGACAGAAAATTGCGAAAAAAGTCCACGGTACAAAGCGCTACACACACAACACGGAACTGAACCTCTTTAATCATTACCGGAAGAGGATCAGAGACTTATCTTCTTTTGGCAGGTGGGTACCAATAATTTTGGAACATATTGTGTTGAAGAACAACAGGCACTAAGGATATATACCCGAAAAAAAAAATCATCATTTAAATTATTTAAGTAAACGTCTACACCACGTCCATGTGTGTCGACTGAAATGATGGCTTGTTAAGGGTGCCAGTAATTCTGGAGCTGCTAAAACCCTGTCCTGTTAAACACTGTACGGTAGAGAGCCTCTAGAGAACTCTGTGGTGGCAGTCGTGCTTCCGCCTCCTGTAACGGAGCGGAGTTCAGGGTGGAGCGGTGGTACGGGTCCTTCGCCTCAGTAAACTATTTTCCAGTGCGTTGGCTGTTCGCACTCTTTCTCCGCATCGCCACAGAAACGGTTGTAGGTGGTTTTAGGGTCAAAGCCCAGAATCTCCCTCTCCTCGTGGATGCGGAAGGAGAAGGTGGAAACCGAGGTCCCGATGAAGTACCTGAGGAGCGAGAAAAACAGCGCGGTTAACACTCAACACTCACTGATATACACAATACACTAAAAAAGCAAAAAGCAGAGACGAGATCCTATGGCCACCAAACCAGAACCCCTCAATGCCTAGAAATTCTATCCATAAACATCCTGAACAGAACCGGTGACAAAGGACAGCCTTGGCAGAGTCCAACCCTCACTGGAAACAAATTCAACCACACTGTTACCAATGCGGACCAAGCTCTGGCTCTGGCAATATAAAGACCGAATGGTCCAAGCAACGGGTCCAGTATACCATATTCCCTAAGCACACACCCCACAAGATGGCACCACATGGGAGCTAATTGGCCGAGCTCTCACAGGAGGGATGGCATATGCTCCTTTGTCACTCACAGCGATTACCAGCTGTCTGTGAGCTCGTTCGTACTAATGGGGCTGCCAGCGCTTTCCCTTCGGTAGTGTCAGGGCACCTCCAAATGCACAAGCGCAGCAGTTCGTAAATAGGTGGGTGGCAGTGTTGCATGCTACAGAGGGGACATGTGCATGTTTACGCCCCTCCCTGGTTGTTGGTGGTTGTATGTGATACGGAGGCAACACTTGATGGGGTGGGAAATGGATACGGGTAAAATTAGTGAAGAAATAACGGGGAAAAAACTTTAAATTATCGTTGCTCCAGTTGGTCCGGTCGAGGCTCCGCAACATTAATGTGACAATAAAATGAAGTCGGCTGATGATCTGAATGTACTGAATGAGCAGGTTATCACATCAATACACTTTTTCTTCCCTGATGGCGCGGATATAAAATGGGGACTCAAATAATGAGCGAGTGGTTCAGGGAGCACGAGGAATCATTTTCACATAAGTATCGGCCCCCCAGAGTCCCGACCTTAACCCTACTGAAAGTTTTGGGGATGTGCTGGAGAAGACTTTATGGAGGGGTTCAGTTTTTCCCTCATCGATTCAAGCCATTGGTGAGAAATGTCACCATGGCGATCTTATTTGTACACCCTATAAATAAATAAGCAAATACACAGTTTGTCATGTTCTGTCGGAGGTTTGTTCTGGAACAATCCGAGTGCTCAATATCAGAGGGCGTGCCTATCTGTTCATTTTATTCATTAATCCTTTTGTTGTCTTTTGCAATGTGGGTCATGATTCATCGCACCGCATTCAACGCACAAAGACTCAAATACGGCAATTTGTCAGTATTTAGTTTCAGCCAATCAGAGGCTGAACCATGCAATCTAAAAAGTTTCCAACAGGAAGTGTTGACGTGTGGGTTTCCAAAGGACATCTCTCTGGGCTCTGTGCTAATATATCAGCTATCAATGTTGATGCTAAGCATAGAAAACTTCCTTAACCATATGTTTTTGTTAGTTCAAATGATTTACAATTAAATTACAAACAAGAAGAAATAAACTCCTTCAGAGTGATTGAAGGTTCCTCCGCTATGCCTTAAGGTCCAGATGTCTCTGTCAAGGTTTATTTCACATCAGTGAACTACTGGCTGTATTTTATCCTTTACACATATTTTATTTTTAGGTCTTATCATAACTCGGTCGTCTTTATTGTGTCCTAAGGGTACGCAAACCTTTCCGCTCGACTTCAGAAGGTGATATACGGTATTATAATTTTTTATGAAATACTGTATCTTTGGTCTTTATTTGGTTATTAAGCTCTTCTGCTGTAAGTCTGATTCCAGATGACTGGTGAAGGTTTACAGATGTTTTTTTCGTTACAGTAACTGAAACGCCTCCCACGCACCATCACACAAAGCAACCACACCGACGAAAAACATTTATGTCTATATCTAAAGCCGACAGTGGATTTACGGCAGAACAGGTTTATTCAGTTTAGTTGGAAAACATGTGACTTTCGTATTTACTCCATACCGAAAGAATCTTTACAGTCACTTTACCAAAAAACATCCACAAACTTTCACTCTTTCTAATGATTTACATTAGTGCACGTTGTGCAGTGAATCACCCTCACGAGATTACAGCCGAGGCCGAACAACACGGCAGGAGGTGGGAAAGAATTAAAAGGAGAAATAATCCGAAGGAAAAAGACAGAAAACAAGCAGAAACCAAAAGGGAAAAAATTTTAATTTATATTAAAGGGAGAAAAGAAATCAAAAAAGAAATCATGCAAAGAAAGATAGAAAAGTGTAAGAAAGAAAGGAAAATTATAAAGATAGATAAATAAAGAATGTGAAAGTGAGAAATGCTGAAATACATTTAGAAACAATAAAGAAAAAAAGATGGGACAGAAATAAGGTAAGAAAGAAAGAAAGAAAGAAAGAGAAGGAGAGAAAAGAAAGGAGAAAGGGGGGAGAAAAAAGAGAGAGAAAGAAAAAAGAAAGAAACAGAGAGAAGAAAGAAAAAAGAAAGAAAAGAAAAAGAAGAGAGTGGTAGAGAGAGGGTGAGAAAGAAAAAGAAAAAATAGAAAGAGACAGAAAGAGAAAGAGAGAGAAACAAAGAGAGGGGGAAAGAAAGAAAAAAGAAAGATGGGAAGAGAAAGAAAAGAGAGAGGGGGGGGAGAGGTAGAGCAAGGGGGAAAGAAAGAAAGAGACAGAGGGAGTGAAAGAAAAAGAAAAGGGGAAATATATACTGAATTATATATATATATATATATATAACTTTAAAAGATAGAAAGATAGATAGATAGATAGATAGATAGATAGATAGATAGATAGATAGATAGACCATGTGAAAGAGAGTGTTTGTGAGGTATGCAGAAAGAAAATGGAGGGAAAATGAAAAGATGAATATTTTGAAGTGGAGATTAACCTCCTCATTGTTAAATGATGTCACTGTGTTTTCTGATGTTTTTAGGTTTATGAGGCAGCACTGCGAGTTTAGTGAGGCACCTTTAAATCCTTTTCATAATTATTATCAATTATAAAGAGAGAGAGAGAGAGAGAGAGAGAGAGAGAGGGAGAGAGAGAGAGAGAGAAGGAAGTCGAGGGCGTGTCTCAGACCGGGCATGTGTGCAGATCCACTGGTCTATAATGGCGACTCCGCCATCCTTCAGCAGCTCCAGCTCGGTTCGGCTCGGCTCAAATCGCACCATCTCAGGCAGCAGCCTCTGCAACATCGACACCTCTGAAACACACACACACCCACACACACACACACACACACACCTCCCCCTGTGAATAAATATTCACTTCCCCATTGACCACTACAACACTGTCGCCTCCTGCTGGACGTATAAAACACTGTCGCCCCTGCAGGACACATAAAACACTGTCGCCCCTGCAGAATGTATAAAACACTGTCGCCCCCTGCAGGATGTATAAAACACTTTCGCTCCTGCTGGACATATAAAACACTGTCGCGTCCTGCTGGATGTATAAAACACTGTCGCCCCTGCTGGACGTATAAAACCCTGTCGCCCCTTGCTGGACGTATAAAACACTGTCGCCTCCTGCAGGATGTATAAAACACTGTCGCCTCCTGCTGGATGTATAAAACACTGTCGCCACTGCTGGACGTATAAAACACTGTCGCCTCCTGCTGGACGTATAAAACACTTTCGCCCCTGCTGGACGTATAAAACACTGTCACCCCCTGCAGGATGTATAAAACACTGTCGCCCCCTGCTGACTGTATAAAACACTGTCGCCTCCTGCAGAACATATAAAACACTGTCGCCCACTGCTGGATGTATAAAACACTGAACCCCTCAACACCTTGGCTGCATCTAGAAATTCTGTCCATAAAAATTATGAACAGAACCGGTGACACAGGGCAGCCTTGGCGGAGTCCAACCCCAGCGGAGTCCAACCCCCACTGGAAACGAATTCGCCATGTTGTTACCAATGCAGACCAAGCTCTGGCTCCGGCAAAACAGAGACCAAATGGCCCATAGCAATGTGTCCAGTATACCATATTCCCGGAGCACACCCCACAAAATAGCCCAAGGGACACGGTCGAAAGCCTTTTCCAAGTCCACAAAGCACATGTGGACAGGTTGGGCAAACTCCCATGCCCCCTTCAGGATCCTGTAAAGTGTGTAGAGCTGGTCAAGAGTGCTGCGTCCAGGACGAAGACCACCTTGTTCCTCCAGAATACGAGGTTCAACCATCGGCCAGATCCTCCTCTCCAGTACTCCTGAATAGACTTTCCCGGGTAGGCTGAGGAGTGTGATTCCACGATAGTTTTTTAAAAAGGGGAACCAACACCCCGGTTTGCCAATCCAGAGGCACGGCCCCCAATGACCACGTGATGTTGTAGAGACGTGTCAAACAAGACAGTCCTACTACATCCAGAGGCTTGAGGTATTCAGGGCGGATCTCATCCTTCCCCGGAGGCCGGCCACCAAGGAGCTTTTTAACTACCTCAGTAACCTCAGCCCCAGTGATAGGCAGACCCTCCCTCTGAACCCCCAGGCTCTTCCTCTTTCACAGAGGGTGTGTTGGTGGGATTGAGGAGGTCCTCAGAATATTTCTTCCACCTCCCAACAACATCCCCAGTCGAGGTGAGCAGCTCCCCACTTCCACTGTAAACAGTGTTTGTGGAGTACTGCTTCCCCCTCCTGAGGTGTTGGATGGTGGTCCAGAACCTTTTTGAGGCCAACCAATAGTCTTTTTTCAGGACCTCACCGAACTCCTCCCACACCCGAGATTTTGCATCATCGACAGCCTGGGCTGCAGCACATTTGCCCTATCTGTACCCGTCTGCTGCCTCAGGAGTCCCACAGGCCAAAGGGACCTGATAGGCCTACTTCTTCAGTTTGACAGTCCCCCTTACCACAGGTGTCCACCACCTGGTTCGGGGGTTCAGGCAGCCACAGCTCTGGGCTGCCGCCGCAATAATGAAGACACAGAATGTGGCCCATTCGGACTCTATGTCCCTGGTCTCCATTGGGATGTGGTTGTAGCTCTACCGGAGGTGGGAGTTGAAGGCCCTTCTGACAGAAGACTCCGCCAAACATTCCCAGGAGACCCTAACTACATGCTTGGGTCTCCCAGGTCTGGGGGGCTGCCTCCCCTGCCACGTGAGCCTGCTCACCACCAGGAGTTGACAGCTCAGCTACTCTCTTCACCCGAGTGTCCAAAACATGAGGCCGCAAAACTGATGACACGACTATAAAGTCAATCATCGAACTGCGGCCTAGGGTGTCCTGGAGCCATGTGCACTTATGAACACCCTTATGTTCGAACATGGTGTTCGTGATGGACAAACCGTGACGCGCACAGAAGTCCAACAACGAAACACCATTCGGGTTCAGATCGGAGAGGCCGTACCTGTCAATTACACCCTGCCACGTTACATTGTTATTGCCCACATGGGCGTTGAATCTCCCAGGATGACAAGAGGGGTGGAGGGAAGCTACCCTCTCATCAACTGGAGAGAACCCCAACATGTGGGCACCGAGATGGGGGCAACAAGGATGCCCACACCAGCTTGCCGCCTTTTCCCATGGGCAACTCCAGAATAAAACAAGTCCAGCCCCTCTCGAGAAGGGTGGTTCCAGAGCCCAAGCTATGTGTTGAGGTGAGCCCAACTATATCTAATCGGTATCTCTCAACCTCACGCACCAGCTCAGCCTCCTTCCCTGCCAGAGAGGTGACATTCCATGTCCCGAAAGCCAGTAGCCAAGGATCGGTCTGGCAGAACCCACACCTTCAGCTGCCACCCGGCGCACATTGCACCCGACCCCTATTGCCCCTCCCTCAGGTGGCGGGTCCATAGCAGGGTGGACCTATGTCTCTTCTTCAGGCTGGGCCCGACCGAGCTCCATGGGCAGAAGCCCGACCACCAGGCACTCACCTTCAAGCCCCTCCCCTAGGCCTGGCTCCAGGGGGAAAACCCGGTAACCCACATCTGGGCAAGGGAAACTGTGTCCTTGAAATTTTTCTCATAGAGGTTTTCTGAACCGCGCTTAGTCTGGACCTTCACCTAGGGCCTGCTTGCCTTGGGTGACCCTACCAGGGGCATAATGCCCCCGACAACATAGCTCCCAGGATCATTAGGACACACTGTTGCCTCCTGCTGAACGTTTAAACACTGTCGCCCCTGCTGGATGTATAAAACACTGTCGCCCCCTGCTGGATGTATAAAACACTGTCACCCCTGCTGGATGTATAAAACACTGTCGCCCCTGCTGGCTGTATAAAACACTGTCACCCCTGCAGGATCTATAAAACACTGTCGCCCCCTGCTGAATGTATAAAACACTGTCGCCTCCTGGTGGATGTATAAAACACTGTCGCCCCTGCAGGATGTATAAAACACTGTCCCCCCTGCAGGATGTATAAAACACTGTCGCCTCCTGGTGGATGTATAAAACACTGTCGCCCCTGCAGGATGTATAAAACACTGTCGCCCCTGCAGGATGTATAAAACACTGTCGCCTCCTGGTGGATGTATAAAACACTGTCGCCCCCTGCTGAATGTATAAAACACTGTCACCCCCTGCTGAATGTATAAAACACTGTCGCCTCCTGGTGGATGTATAAAACACTGTCGCCCCCTGCTGAATGTATAAAACACTGTCGCCCCCTGCTGAATGTATAAAACACTGTCACCCCCTGCTGAATGTATAAAACACTGTTGAACCCTACTGAACGTATAAAACACTGTCACCCCCTGCTGAATGTATAAAACACTGTTGAACCCTGCTGGATGTAAAAAACACTGTCGCCCCCTTGCTGGACATATAAAAATATTACAAAACCCCCCACAGCAATAAAAAAAACACCACCGCCCCCTGCTGAACCATTAAAGAGACTGGTGCCCCCCTGCTGGATGGTGAATTAACCTTCATCATCAGCATCAGTAGCTACAAACACTTTCTCCAGCTTGTGTTTCTTTATGAGGCTGCGGATTTTCTTCACGGCCCCCTTCAGGCTCGGTACGTCCTCGCGATGACCCCAGATAAAGTCCTTCCTGCGCAGGTGCACGGCCAGGTATGGGCCTCCTCTAGCACTGCCCAACTTAGCCTGTCTTACACACAGACATCATCATCTTCATTACTTTATTAAACCAGCTGCATTAGGCACAGAAATGCAGAAGCACTTTAGTTTATAGAATAAACAAGAGAACACACTCTTAAGAAAAACTGAGTGTGTGTGTGTGTGTGTGTGTGTGTGTGTGTGTGTGTGTGTGTGTGTGTGAGAGAGAGA
>JAQMYF010000012.1:2853245-2864508 GCA_030014195.1 Neosilurus mollespiculum | reverse complement strand
GCGTGTTTCTGCCCTGCGATGGCCTGGCGAGCTGTCCGGGGTGTACTCTGCCCTCGCCCAGAGTCGGCTGAGATGGGGGCCAGCCTCCCCGCGACCCTAATTAGGAATGAGCGGTTCAGAAAATGACATGACATGACATGTTACCTTTGACCTTGAGTGAGTCAAACCCCAGCTGTCTCATAAATCCTTTAAACGAGAGAGTTGAATATGAATGATTAAAAAAAACAAACCCTACATTTAATAATAATTAAATAAATGAAATACAATATACAGGAATGCACTCAGGGTCATATTTTCCATGTAGTTTCAGTTTAAAATGATCTGAGGACCTACTTGATTGTGGTTCTCTTTTTCTTCTTTTTTTTTGTTTTATTTATTTATTTTATTTTATTTTTGCTATACTGTATTAATCCCACAAGTGAAATTTGTGCATTTTAACCCATCCAAAGTCAGCACACACACACACACACACACACACACGTAAACAGTGAGCACACACACTTGGAGCAGTGGGCTGCCACACACACTGAGACGCCCGGAGAGCAGTTGGGGGTTTGGTACCTTGCTCAAGGGCACTTCAGCCATGAATGTGGAGGAAGGGAAGGTGCAGCTCACTCTCCCACTGCCACACATCGAACCAGTGACCTTTTAGTCCCAAACCTGCTTCTCTAACCATTAGGCTACGGCTACCCTCAAGTAATTCGTTTTAGGAGGTTGCATTTCAAGAGTGTGTTTTTATCTAGTGTTTCCTCTCTCTGTTGCTATCTTTGTCTTTCCCTCATTTTCTCTTGCTCTCTTTGTCTCTCTGTCTTTTTTATATCTCTCTCGCTCTTGTCTGTCTCTGTTTCTCTGCATGTCTCTCTCTCTCTATCTCTCTCTTCCCCTCATTTGCTCTTGCACTCTCTGTTCCTCTGTCTTCTTTCTGTCTGTCTTGCTCTTTCTCTGTTTCTCTAGGTGTGTGTCTCTCTTACTCTGTCTATCTCTTTTGTGCTCTCTCTCTCTCTCTCTCTCTGTCTCTCTATCTTTTTCTCTCTGCATGAGACAGAATGTTTTTTCTGAAGGCAGATCAGACTTCTGTCTGCTGGTGTTTTTTTTTTTTTTTTTTTTTTTTTTTTTTTTTTTTGGTGTGTGCTAAACCATAAAATGATTGTTTTTTTTGCTGATGTCCGAGTGAAAAAGAAGAGTAACATTTTGAAATTGTACATGAATGCAGAAAGTTCATGCAGTAAAATGCACAACTGATGCAAATCCTCATTATATATGCGCATAATGTCACACTTCAATTTTACAACAAATCGTTATATCTCATCATGATTTGCTTATTTATTTATTTTAAATTTACTGTGATAATATGCTCAATATTCAGACATCAGAATAATGTTTATAGTGAAATTGAAGCATGAGGATATTTGATGAATTATATGCATTTACTGATACAAATCAAAACATTTGCAACATGATAGAAGTCATATATATATATATATATAGTTATATGCATTTATTCTGCTTGTGGCATCACACTGATTTTCTCTGTGTGTGTGTGTGTGTGTGTGTTTGAGGGGAAAAACATGCCTTTCAAAGCACTTGAGATAAGCTGGTGAATATGTAAAGCTTTAAATCCATGCTGGAACTCTTGTCTGGGGTTGTTCAGAGAGCGAGAGTGTGTGATAGTGAGAGGGAGGGAGCGAGAGAGAGAGAGTCTACCTGAATGCTCACAGAAATTGTATTGTTTTCATGTGGTTTTAGAGTAAAACACACAGCCAAACATGGTGAGCATGTGCCGTATATTTCGGATGGAAATTTTGCTGATATCCAAATGAAAAAGAAAAGTAACCTTTTGAAATCGTACAAGAATGCAGACTGTCCTCGTTATATATGCGCATATTTGCATATTACACTTCGATTTTACAACAAATGGTTATATCTCAGCATGATTTGTTTATATATTTATTTTAATTTATTGTGATATGCTCTGTAATCATATAAAATAGGTTAAAATATTCCTTTTATTAAAGATGAGAACGTTTATAACAATAAGCATAAAAAAAGACAATTGTGAACATTAGTGAAGGCTGTAGTCAGGATTAAATATAAAACGACTCTCTCCACTGGCTTCTGTTTTCTTAAGCTTTCAGCCGTCTGTAAAATGTTTAATTTGTACAGTAAACTCACTCCCATTTCCCCCCATTTTAGATGTTGTTGTGTGTTTTCATGGAATGTGATCTGTTACTTCTTCCATGCATTCCAACTTAACTAGGTTCATAACTGTGCCCCCAGCTGTTCAAACAAAGCAAACACCGTTAGAATTTTTGTCATTAGGCATTCCTGCTAATTACAAAAAGAAAAACTTTCTCATGTAAACTTTGGTGTTCTCTGATGTGTAAATGCATCTCCAGTAATAACTCTTTGGTAAAACTCAAAGGTAATCAGGTGCCAAGACGGGGTCACTGAGACCAGGTTTGTCCAAGTTTTTCACGTTTTGAATTTTAACGATGAAAGCAGAACTGGCCATTCTGTCTGGGTTGGTGTTGGAGAGTATGCAGACAGGATATGACACGCTGCCCAGTTGTTCCTGAATGGTTTTCTCCAGGGATCTTTAAATATTAAGCACATGGTCCGGAATGTCCAGTATGTCTAGTCTATACTGTCACCAGATAACCCAGACAGCCATGTTAAATTGTTACTGACACACACTAACATGGGTCTAGCCGTGCTTTTGGAGGAGCGAATATGTTGGAATATGTTAAACCTATCGGAATCATTTTACATATAACACCAGAATCTAAAGAAGGTGGGTTTTTTTATTATTATTATTATTATTTTTATTCTGAAAATTGCTTTGCCAACCTCAGCAATTGCTGTACAAAAGCAATAATTACTATGCAAAAAGTTCTGAACATTTCAGCCACTGACGCGATTTGGGCATTCCAGGATCTGGTTGAATAGATAATCCTTTTGTATATTACCTTTGAGTCAAGCAAGCAGGATCTGCCTAGTTAACTGTGGACATTTCTAGTGAGCAGAGTGACTGGCTATATTGTAGAAAATGGGTTTTGCATGGGGCTTGCAACTGTCATTTAAAAAGATTGCAACAGAAACCATGAAAGTAACCCAATGCATCATGGGTGTGAAATGGGATAATTAAAATGTTTCGCCAGTATAACAAATTTGAAGGCTTGGTGCTATAAATATTCATGTTCTGGCAGGATATCAGTGCACATTTTGGGGTTACTAGAGACCACAGCGATGACCTGCGTCTCCATTTTGATGTAGGAACCAAAGTTGAGAACGTCTGCTTTATCTTTGTGCAAACAAACAGGAGTTACTGAAACATGGCTAAAATCATCTGTTGATATGGGCCGTTGATTGTCCGACCTCTGAGAAGTTTCTTAATGAGCGACAGAGCCAAATTTTAACATTGGTTCAAACATTTCTATCAAGTACCAGAAAAGTGCTTGTAGAGAAAGCCTTTGTGTCACTTCACCCTTGTGTAACTTCACTGGCTGTGCATTCACTCTCTGCTCTGTTCACCTCATGTTTGCATTCTCCCACAGAACCCCCTCCTCACTGATGGGGTTGTTTATCTCTCAGGCTAGCTTTATGTGGAAAATGTCCAGGGGTACTGCTCCGCTGTCAGCACACTCTGGCGCATAGCACGCTAAATACAGATCATAGGTAGCGCCACACTCCTTCTGTCCATGGAAGGAATGCATGCCTTCCACTCCACAGCAAATAAAACCGAGCACCAAAGAGTACACGAGGCCTCGCTCTCACCCCTCGCGTGTTTTCATTCCATGACTTGCTAACTGGTGTCAGTTACAGAGAGCACTCCCTGTTGGCTTCTTCCAGCTGCTTGGCTTCTGGAGCTGCACTCAGGAGACACGCTTGAGGATGCCGGTTTATTTCTGTGTGGCGTGAAGCAATGTTCTGTGTTCAATAAAGATGTTTGAAATGTTTCTTACTCACGTTTGAGAGATTCATAAAGTATGTGATGAGGAACATGTTAGGTATTCATTCTGATCTGTTTGTGCTTTTGGCGTGGTAGAATATGCTAATGATTTAAAGCGAAATATTTACCCTTGCTCCAAGTATAAAGAATCAGTAATGTACTTTCAGTCTATTGTAGTGTGAGGTTTGATGTGGAAATGTATTACCATGATGTATTTTCAAATCAAGCTCTTTAACCCAAAGAGGTGTGCACTCTGTTGGGATAACTATAACAAAGGGACGGGACTGTCAAGGTTTGGGAATTAACTCTGGACTTTACGGATTTTACTCAGCTTACCACGTTTGTGTTAAGTGGAACTGTCTGTCAAGACTTGGTACTTTTAGCTAGTCTGTTATGGTTTGGGACTTGACCTCTGACTTGTCTGGCAGGATTTCAGAGTTGACCTAGGTCTTAACCCAGGAACTGTGATTTGACCCAGGACGTGTCACTTTGGACTTGACTCTTGTGGCTTGTGACTCAAATATGAATTTATTCATCATGGCTTTGACTTGGGACTTGTCGATCATGACTTGACTCTGGACTTGTCATGTAGGTTGTTAAACATCAGATTTGACTTTTGCCATGTCCGTCATAACTTGTGACTTCTCTTGGGACTTGGACGTTACAGCTTGAGTATTAAGACGTCTGTCAAAGTTTAGAAATCTGGAAATCTCTGTTATGGTTTGTGACTGTTATGGAGATGGATCTGCTATAACGTGGGTTATGTGTCAAGACGTAAATGTCAGATTTTCTGAGTCTTTTCTGTCAAAACTTGGGATATGGACACAGGAATTGTCTGTCAAGATAAGGGGTGATGTTGGGGTTTTTCTCTCATGACTTAGAACTTGTCTGTCATGGTTTGAGACTTGGGACTTGTCTAATAAAATTGTGATGTGACTTTCTAGATTCTGAATTTGATTCCTATGTCTTATGATTAAGGCTTTGACTTGGGAGCTGTCTGTTAAGACTTAAGACTGGAATGTGGACTTGGTTGTCATGATCCGGGATTGGCTTGAAACTTGTCCATCATGAGTTAAAATTGGACTCAGTACTTGGTTGTAACAAATAGGAGTTGCTATCAAAATCCAGTAATATGGACATGTCCCTTATGCCTCTGGACATGTCCCTTATGGATTGTGACTTGACTTGATCTATGTACTTTTACTTGGAATTTGTCTCAAGACAGTTCCAACTTGACTAGCCTTGTGAATTAGATATAGATTTAGCCATCATGGATTTGACTTGGGACTTATCTGTCATGACTTAGGAGTCAGAACTTTAGTTAAGACTTTTACGGTATGCTAAGACATGGGGTTTGATTCTGGATGTATCTGTCTTGGCTTGGGATTTTATTTTGGACTTAGGAGTTACACAATGGGAATTAATGAAAGACTTGTTTATTTTGAAATATAGAAATCTGGACTTGCCTGTTATGTCTTGTGCCTTGACGCTTGGTTTGTCTTACGACTTGGCTGTGTGTTATCCAACTTGACTTGGGAATTGTTTGCCAAGACTTAGGATTTGACTCTGGACTTGAGTGCCAAAAATTAGGACTCTGCACTTGCCTGGTTGGGCTTGGGTCTCAACTCTAGATTTGTTTATCCTGACTTGGGATTTGACCCACGACCTCTTTGACTGCAGAATTCTCAGTCAGAACCTGGGAATTGATGCTGACCTTGTCTCTCATGACTTTGGACTTGTCTGTTATAGAGTCTTGTGACAGGATTGTCGGTCGAGATTTTTTTTTGTGAGTTGACACGAGTCTCATCATCCAGACTTGGAACTTGCTTAATAACCTTATTTATTGTTGTATGCAGTGATGTGTGTGAACTGCAGAATGTCTTCTCTTTCAATGCAGTAATGCGTATGTGATGTGTGAAACAAGACCACTGGCTTTCCTGTAAGTAACTCTGAGAGCTTAAAAGGCTGTAAATGCCCTCCTCTAATATTCATAGCTCTCAGAGTTTGCCATAAGCTGATGGTGCATCCACACAAACGCTAAAGAAGAGGAAACGCAAAGCTTTTATAATCACTGAAATTACATTTATACTGCATAGAATCCCCTAGAATTCATGTTCATTAAACATTTATACAGATAGACTGAATTGTCAAATGATAATGTTACTGAAACATGGAAAGCACAGTAAGATCTAGACTCACCCTCTCTCTCTCTCTCTTTCTCTCTCTCAGTAAATTCCTCTATAACCTTGATGAGATACAAATCATGTTCAGTAAGATGAATGTGCTGTGAGTCAGCCTGCTCGAGCTTTGATAAAAAAGCCCCACAGAGTGTCCTTGGTACAGAGGAAGTGGGCAAATGCTCTCTGAGGACACGGTTCAACGCGGTCCATCACCACAGTCATGCATGTCTATCTGGGCCACTGGTGCCCTTCAGTTCAATTAAGTTCAGTTTTATTTGTATAGCTCTTTTTACAATTGACTTTGTCGTGAAGCAGCTTTACATAATAAAAGGAATTTAAACATCTACAAAATCTTAAAATCTACAACCCCTACGCACGCCTAATGAGCAAACCCGCGGCGACAGTGGCAAGGAAAAACTCCGTCAGTTGGCACAAGGAAGGAACCTTGAGAGAAACCAGGTTCAAAAAGGAAACCCATCCTCATTTGGGTGAAACCATAAAAATACAGACCTCCCTCTAGCCTGGTTGTGACAGTGTCAGTCAGAGCCGGTCAGAGCAGTGTTTTAAAGAAAGCTGCCGGGGCCAGGCGCAACCAAGCATGCAGTTGAGAGAGGGGTGTTCACACGTCTCTTTTCCTTAACGAACGGATACAGGAAAATAAATCGCAAGAGACGGATCCGATCTGTTAACAGTTAAGGCTCATAAAAGTGGTACATATGTCACATATCAATGTATATTATTGGGGGGATAAGATTTGTATTTTCCCAATATTGGGAGGCAGGAAAGCACAATTAGTGTTGCTGTTCCGCTCACAGCAAATATGGTTGGTGTTTGTTTCTGGGTCAGAACTCCATCCATCTGTAATCATTTCAAATCCAGGCCAGAACTTAAAAACCATTTGAGATTTCTTCATCAACCTTGTTAGTTATGTCGATTAGGCATTATAGCCTTTTGATATTTTGGGATTTCTGTAGCTGATATTTTCTGACATGCGGAGGCTGGGGGTCATGTCATCTTCCGATAACTCTTGTTTGTACTCGGACTTGTCTTGGTCCCGCCCATCAGTCAAAGGAAAAGAATGTTTGCGTTGTCTTTAGTGTACAACGCTTAACTAGAAGTAATTGCTTCTTCTTGAGAACCCTAATCAGTGGAACAAGCTAACTATTTGATGTAACGAATTGCTGGTCTTGATTTGGCTTTGTCCCCACCTAAGCCATGTTTGTACACCCACCCACATTTTTACATGTTAAATTGACTGGCATGAAAACTTAAAACCACAGAAATCCCAAAATATCAAAAGGCACATCTACACTGCTTAATTAAAACAACTGTCAAGTATTACAAAGAAATCTGAAACCTTTTGTTGAATTCTGGCCTGGAAAGAAACACCAACTGTATTCTTACGTGATAAATTGGTTGCTATGGAAACATGAAGAAAATACAAATTGGAGAAATCCCAAAATATCACAAGGTACAACTATACTTCCGAGAAGAAGTAAGTATTTTTCTTGTTCATATGTACCATGTGGTAGTATGAGGTAGTATGTATGACATGCTGTTCTGTACACAGACAGGCCGTGTTAAGCAGCTGCCATTGTTGCTTCACGTAATCAGCTTGAACCCAGATGCCATGTGTTCAGGGAGGCAAGTTCAGGGTCACAAAAGGGGTCATGGGGAGATGTTGATGGCTTGAACAGTAAAACATTTGTACTTATAGATTTTCTGCATTAAACAGACACAAGGCAACCAACCGTGTATTTATATTTAATTGAATATTTAAAGGTCACTAAGTAGTGGTTGTGTCAATAATTATGTCTGATATCTAATCATTAATATCTGAAATATATATTTTTAAATCGTAGCACAGCTTTGCACGTTACTTGTTTAATATTTCTAATTTGAATATTATTTTGAACCATATTTATTTTTCTCAGGGTATTGTCTCAGCTCCAGAACATGTACACTAACATTTTCATTATGATCCTCTCTTTACACATTAAACTCAGCTCTGAGTAAGATGACGACACTGACGCTGCTGTCCCTGATCTCCTCCTTAACCAGCTGGACGGCAGATTTAGGATCATTAGTGGTGCGGAGAGCTAATACAGGCTCTTGAAGTCAAGTTGAAATTTTTACTTTTATTTATATTTTTATAAATCTAAAAATATACATTATAAAGATTGAGAACAGCACTAACTGATTGTGTTATGTGTTGATCTTTAAGAGCTGATAACGAGTATTAACGCCTGTGTCAGTGTTTTTAAGTGGTCAGTGTTTCTGACAGATGGTATCAGGGGTTTATTTTTTAATGACGGATGTTCGACCAGGATTTACAGATTAGAACTTAACAGTATGATGAGGTATAAACTATATATAGACATTATCATGATCTTCAGCTTTACATTTTATTTTTTTTTAATTTGATTCAAAATGTTCAAATCTGAAATTGTTACAGTTTAAAGTGTGTGGGGTTTTTTATATAAATATAAATATTTTTAAAACATTAAGAATAAAATACCTATTTTGTGAACATTATATAAATTATTAGCAAGCTGGGTTTTTTTTGTTTGTTTTTATACTAACACTATTTTATGGCTCACAGTTTGTGAGCAAAGTGTACCATATGGACAAACATACCCATCCTCTTGTTAAATCTGATGTCAGAAAGCATTTTAAGGGCCAAATGCTGCTTCGCTGTTACCAGCTTATAGATTTTGTCATAGATTTGTCGACCTTTTGATTGACTCATAGCGTAACACCTGACGTGATTAGTCCTATCAACCAATTACTGAAAACCATGCTATTGCCTCCAACCAATAACCGATAACCATGGTCCCATCCACAACCAATCACTAATAACCATGGTCCCACCCACAACCAATCACTAATATCCATAATCCTTCCCTCAACCAATCACTGAAAACCATGCTAATGATTACAACCAATCACCGATAACAATGGTCCCATCCATAACCAATCATTAATAACTATGGTCCCTCCCACAAACAATCACTGAAAACCATGCTAATGCCTCCAACCAGTCACCGATAACCATGGTCCCATCCACAACCAATCATTAATAACCATGATCCCTCCCACAACCAATCACTGAAAACCATGATCCTTCCCTCAACCAATCACTGAAAACCATACTAATGATTACAACCAATCACCGATAACAATGGTCCCATCCATAACCAATCATTAATAACTATGGTCCCACCCACAAACAATCACTAATAACCATGATCCCTCCCACAACCAATCACTGAAAACCATGCTAATGCCTCCAACCAGTCACCGATAACCATGGTCCCATCCATAACCAATCACTAAAAACCATGCTAATGCCTCCAACCAATCACCGATAACCATAGTACCATCTATAACCAATCACTGAAAACCATGCTAATGCCTCCAACCAATCACCGATAACCATGGTCCCATTCATAACCAATCACTGAAAACCATGCTAATGCCTTCAACCAGTCACCGATAACCATGGTCCCATCCATAACCAATCACTGAAAACCATGCTAATGCCTCCAACCAATCACCGATAACCAAGGTCCCATCCATAACCAATCACTGAAAACCATGCTAATGCCTCCAACCAATCAGCGATAGCCATGATCCCTCCCTCAACCAATCACTGAAAACCATGCTAATGCCTCCGACCATTCACCAATAACCATGGTCCAATCCATAACCAATCATTAATAACCATGGTTCCACTTCCCCGACTGATCACTTATAAACATGGTGCCTCCTACAACCAATTGCTGATAACCATGGCCCTAACCAATCAACAATAGCCATGGTCCCACCCACAACCAAACAATAATAATCATGGTCCCGTCCCTGAAGAATTACTGATAACCATAGTTCCCCACCATATCACTGATAATGTTTCTAATGAGACAGTTCCTTACGTATGTGTCTTCGCTAATTATTCTAACTTGTAGTTCATTAATTACTTTATTATGGTGTGTCTTACTTTTTATAATCAGAATACATAAAGAATAAGACAAAAAAATCTTCTATTCTGTTCTATTCTGTATTTTAGTAATTAAAAAAGTTTTTTTTTTTTTTTTTTTTTACTTTTAGGTGTCGGGTTAGGTGTTTTTTCAGTTTAAAACAAGGGACAAAATAATGCTATTTCATCTCATTGCTCCACCTATAAACGTGATCTTGAACTTGATTTTGAAAAGTTTCTAAAATTCTTTCCAAACTATTTATTTCAGCATTTTCTACTTCTGGGGAGTTTTGTTCCCATACCTGCGATTTCTATGGCAGTAAAAGTTTAGCAGTATGATGTGTAGGTGTAAATGAACAAGAAGAGTGATGAACACACTCTGGGAACGCCAGTCCACTAATCAAATTATATGCGTAATTATCTTAATGAATGCTGCATATTGTCAAAATTCTCAAAGCTGCATAGTGAGCATTTCCTGAAATCGGATGCAAAAATGCTAACACGTTTCATAGTATTATGGTAATAGTTTTAAGATATTTTCTAAACTATTGTAGCTACAATTAGATATTTTTGGGATTTTTACTTTTTTTTTTTATTTATATTTTTTATTTTTTTTTTATTATTATTATTATTTTAATTATTATTATTTGTTTATTTATTTATTTTTTACATTTTACCTTTTTAAAATTATTTGTTAATTTATTTAAAAATTGCTTGCGGCTGTATGTCTCGGTTTTTTCCCCTGAGGCTCAAACATAAGCACTTATTTTAAAGAAGATGACCTGGCACCCATAATAGCATGAAGGCACGAACTTTCCCAGTGTAAATATAGTTTTTTGACATGTTGAAGACTCTGATTGTTTCTCTTTCTTTATGTTAATTTCTCCAATTCTTTGAGCTTATGAGCGTTTAATCCTTGTTTTATTGTGCTCAAAGAAATAAAATAAAAAGCTGTTTGTTTCTGCTGTAGTGGAGCGTGCGGTGCGGTGATGGTAGAGACATGCCGCAGGGTGCCATATTGTGAGATATCCGACACCTCCTTAATGGGAGGCAGCATGAGGTAATGAAATGGCCAGAATATGAGTCAGGCACCATTCGGTTTCATCTGCAGCTCATCTTACTCTGAAATCTCTTTGTTAATATGTCCCAGCGCTTAAC
>JAQMYF010000012.1:2809310-2816810 GCA_030014195.1 Neosilurus mollespiculum | reverse complement strand
ATCTTGCGACTCATGCCCATCAAAGATGGGAGAAGGCATGTAAGAATACGTTCGCTTAAGATCGATGTGGACGCAGGCGTCAAGTCCTGGCAGAGCATCGATGTGAAGCAGGTGCTCGCGGTGTGGCTGAGGCAGCCGGAAACCAACTGGGGTATCGAGATCAACGCATTCGATTCCAAAAGCAACGATCTCGCTATCACCTCTGCAGAGCCTGGAGAAGAGGGACTGGTGAGTGATCTGTATTTAGAGTTCAACTGAATGTAAATCAGAAACCCCAGTCCAGACTAGGACCCTGTTTACACTCGGTTTTAAAATGCATGCCGGGGCAGTGGTGATGTGTTAACCACTTGCATACATTTGACCACGTATCTTTTTTAGTGTAAACGCTAATGTGTTCTTATGTGTCACTAAAAGGAAAAGTGATGTAGGCAGGAAATAGTGAAATCTGGACAGTCAGTTGGACACCATGCCTCACCATGATTGTGATCTGATCACTTGAAACGCATTTTAAAACCAATAGAAACACTGCAAAATTCATTTCATAGCAAGGCTGTAGAAACTAATATGGCTATCATCAAAGTCGTTCTTGGTGTGCCATTACACTCATTGCTGGTTAATATCGGCTTTGGCTATTGAATGTTAGCTTGCAGAAGAGGAAATCTTTTAGGTTTAGGTAAGTTTAGAGAAACTGAATTGTTCTTGGACAGCACAATGGCGCAGCGGTTAGCGCATCCGCCTCAAAGCAAAAAGGTCCCGCATTCGAGTCCCGGGCTCATTGCGTTTCTGTGTGGAGTTTGCATGTTATCCCTGCGCTAGTTTCCTCCTACAGTCCAAAAACATGCACAGTGGGCTGATTGGCTGTTCCAATCAGCCAATCAGGTGTGAGTGTGAATGGTTGTGTGTGTGTGTGTTTGCCCTGCAATGGCCTGGCGAGCTGTTCAGGATGTACCTCGCCCTCGCCCAAAGTCGGCTGAGACGGGCGCCAGCATCTCCATGACCCTGATTAGGATAAGCGGCTTAGAAAATGAATGAATGAATTGTTCTTTGCTATCTTAAAGAGCCATGCCTTTGTTTTTCCATTCCCAGCTCCCATTCTTGGAGGTCAAAATTTCTGAAGTTCCCAAAAGAACCAGAAGAGAGTCAGGACTAGACTGCGATGAGAATTCATCTGAGTCCCGCTGCTGCCGCTACCCCCTCACGGTGGACTTTGAAGACTTCGGCTGGGACTGGATTATTGCCCCAAAACGCTACAAGGCCAACTATTGCTCGGGCGAGTGTGACTACGTGCACTTGCAGAAGTACCCGCACACACACTTGGTAAACAAGGCCAACCCACGCGGCACTGCCGGCCCCTGCTGCACGCCCACCAAGATGTCTCCCATCAACATGCTTTACTTCAACGGAAAAGAGCAGATCATCTACGGCAAGATCCCTTCCATGGTGGTGGATCGCTGTGGCTGCTCGTGATTGATGCGCCCCGTCCAAGGACTCGATCCGTTCTGTTTCCACACGTTTCCATTTGGACTTCTTTACAGCACCTTTCAACCATTATCCATGCTAACACTGTGCAATATGCAATAGAACCAGAATAGCAGCAAGCAAGGAGCCATCCACAGAGCACCGCTTACTCTCACCGACTTCTTATTCGTTTACGCTAAATCTGCATCTTGGGGTTAGAGGTCACATGGACGATGTGCTGAAGGAATTTAATGCCGGTTCAACCGTATTTTTTTATACATTGCTCATAGTACAAAAAATAAAAAATACACATATAATACGAACATTCTCAATAATACCCATTTAGTTCCGTTCTCAATCCAAACTGCTGCCTAACAGTCAGCGAGGTTGTTTTCGTAAGGTATCCAAGAGCAACAGCAAGGGACTCAAGGACAATTTTGGAAAAAAAAAAGAAAAGAAAAAAAAAAGAAAAAAAAAAAAGCTTGAAAACATGTCTAAAGATTTTAGACAGCCTGAAGCAAGTCTTCATTTTACAATAAACACAACACACCAGTTAATTTTATCTCATTTCACTTCTCAACGGCTTGAACCTGCCCTATACACTTGAACTATTATTATTATTATTATTATTATTATTATTAATATTATTATTATTATTATTATTATTATTATTATTATTATTATTATTATATAAAGAAGCATTACTGGACAGAAGGACTTGAACCAGAGGCACTTTGAATGCAGTATACATGTTGAAATGTGTTAAATACAGAGTTTTGGTTTTCTTTCTTTTTTTCTTTTTTTTTTTTTTTTTAATCTCAGTAAGTGTGTGTGTGTGAATGTTAATACCACATCACTTACTCTCTGTCTTCAAACCACAGTTTGCACTATGGCAGACCAATAGAAAGAATTGGTTGCTAAAATTAAAAAAAAAAAAAGTTTAAAAAAGTTGTAAAAACTGATTTTGATATGTTTGCTAATTGCCTTGTATACAGTACATGCCGTATTTTTCCTTTAACAGTCACCTTTTTAACCTCTGTTATAGTTCCATGTATAAGTAAATGTAGCTGTTCATACAAATAAAGGTGCTTGCTTTATGTTTAGCTGCATTATTTCACTTTATATAGGGTCATAGTCACACTCATTTGCTGAACCGCTTTGCCCTATAAGGGTCACAGGGAGGCTGGAGCCTGGAAGACAGGGTACACCCTGTACAGCTCCCCAGGGCTGACACACAATCAACCATTCACAGTCACACCTAGGGGCAATTAAGCCTAATGTGCATGTCTTTGGACTGTGGGAGGAAACTGGAGTACCCAAAGGAAACCCACACAAGCACAGGGAGAACGTGCAAACTCCACACAGAAGCGTCCTTTCCAAGCCCGGGACTCTTATTGCTATGAGGCAATTTTATTAGCTAGTTTGCCTGGGAGTGAAAATCACGACCTTTAATTAGTCATTGTATACAATGTAAGACTTCTAAGAGCTCGGTCGCATCTCGGTAAGCACACACGAGTCCCAGGCTCGGCAAGGTTGTTCCTGTGTTTGCATGCTCTCCCCATGCTTGCATGGGTTTCCTTACACAGTTCAAGGACTGGCACATTGGGATAACTGGCTGTTCCCTAGGATGGCTGTGTGTGTATGGACTGGCGAGTTGTTCAGGGTGTACCCCACCTTCGCCCAGAGTTGGCTGAGATAGGCTCCAGCCCCCAGACGACACTAGTAGTATTTACCGGTTCATCAAATGACTTCTAAGACTGCAACTATAAGAGACAGAGAGCTCAGGCTGCGATGTAAACCTTGGCATGGGTGAGGATTGAAGGAGCTTTTGGCATTGGAAAAAAAGATTCACGCTGTACGACTTCACAGCTGTACTCGGACTCTGGACCAATCCGGTGGGTGTCTTTGAGAAGTTGCACGCTTGGCCTGAACGATGCTTTGGTCTTTCTGAATAGAAAAGAAAAACCCTTGTCTTTTTAATCTTAGTTCTCACGCAAACCCATGCTTTTACAGCTTGTTATTTGGGCTGAGATGTTCTGTTATGTAAGTCCAATTTAACAACAACAAAAAAAAATTTGCAGTCAGGTCTTTATAGCCCTGGAGTCAGAGCAAAAGGCCCAGTGCGTGAATGTTTTGACAGCGGGGCTAATTGGAGCAGGTCCTCACTTCCGACCAGAAGAGGGCGAACCGAGCACTGCTGAGATCCGCTTCCTTTCCTGCTGTGAGCTGGACGCCTGCCGACGGCAACCAGGTGCGACGTGCACAGAAGTGAACAGAGGGTTGTGAGAGATTAAAGGTCCTGGAGCAATAACACTGCACTCAACATTTTCTGCTGACATAATACATTCGGATATCGCCGTTGGGTCTTTGTTAAGCCTTGTTCTGTTTATGCATAAGCATGAAAGGAGTTGGGATTCATTCAAGACGTTGAGCGTGAATTCATGTTTGTTTGGTTCTGATTGATTTGCAGATAATCCTCAGAACTTACAGAAGGCGTGGTTCTGTTTGTAGTCAATACAACCATCAATAAAATCGCTTGATTCGAACAAAGTTTGAACTTTTCTATCTACCCTGTTTTTAGTCCTCTTGTATTTCGGTCATATCATCTTAAATTGATAGATTTTCCCGGTCAGTCTTCATTTTCACCTGAGAACATAGCACAAGCACTTCACTTGCAGACTTCCAAATCCATTAGCATCTTCGTCTAACCACCAAGTCTTACGTCCAACTATGAAGGTGACCCTCTTGAAATTAGCCTTTCCATTTCAGTTGCCCTCGAGTGTGACTTGGTTTGGCAGTTCTAGAGTCGAATGACTCCAACATAATCAATCATAGATGAGCATGTGACTCAGGATGAGCCAAGATTTGCTTCCATCACTTCAACATACAGGTTAAAATGATTAGAGTTAATTTGGTACAATTGGCACAATCTGAAAATATACTACTGTAAATAGTGACTTTCAATCATTAGGGGCAGGGGTGGCCTGGTGGTAGGGCTTACTGATCCCAAGGTCGGGGGTTCAAGCCCCACCAACAACAGGATGTCACTGCTGTCCCCCCAGTGCAACTAACTGGGTTATCAAAGGCTGGCCATGTCTCTCACTGTCTGTGGTGAGAGGCATGTAAAAGAACCATTGCTGATTTTTAAAAATTTCCCTGAGGGAGTCATCCCAAAGGGATCAATAAAGTTAAGTCTATTACGCTGCTGTAGTACTATTTTAGGGGAGAGTCGCTCCAACACCACTGTTTCCTCCATGTAGTGCGCTGATTAACAAGTTCAGAAATCCTCGCTCATCATCTGCCATGTGTGTCTCAGAGTTCTCCTGTACAAGCTTTTTACAGACAAAAGAAGAACGACTTCCATACAGACCAGGAGTCATGAGTTCCAATCCCAGCAACGCCAAGCTGCCACTGTTGCCCCCACACTCACACTCACACTCACACATAGGTGCAATTCGGAACAGCCAATTGGCCAGATGTGCATGTCTTTGGACTGTGGGAGAAAACCAGAACACCCAGAGGAAACTCATATAAGCACAGGAAAAACACACAAACTGCACATAGAAATGCCCTCGCCAGGCATGGAGCTTAAACCCAGGACCTTCTTGTTGTGAGGCTAACATGTGCTAACCATGTTACTGTATTGTGTACTGTGATAATTTAAGCTTTCTTCCTCTACTAACTTATGAATAAAATGCTGCAGTATTAATAGTAGGGGTTCACTCATAGATTGTAAGGTACCTCTGCTACACGGCATGGATAATGTATCAACTAGGTCCTATGTGGGTACTGGTCTTAATTAATCAAGTGCTTATCTAATTTGTTCTAGATAGCCTGGCGAGCTGTCCAGAGTGTACCCCGCCCTCGACCAGAGTCTGAGATGGGCACCAGCCTCCCTGTGACTCTATTTAGGATTTAGCAGTTCATAAAATGAATGAATGAGCACATGGACATTACCAAATTAGCATCAATATCCTCTGATTTGAAAGTTTTATGAGATGGCTGGGGTTTGACTTTTCAAGGTCACTAAAGGTCAAAGGTAATTGAGAGTCCATCTATTGTTTCCAATCAGTCTTCCGTAGTAACAGCATGTCTATCAGCACTCGTTTCAAAGTTATAATCACTCTATCTCCAGAATCTTTTCTGACCCAGCTCTAAACTTGACCTTTGACCTAGACTTTCCAAAATCAAATGGTCTTTGGGACTCAAGTAGGGTAGCATCCCCACCAAGATCGGTAACAATCTGTGCACTGGTGTGGTCAGGGGGTCACAGAAAAACTGCTGGTGAATACAATACTTCCACCAAAACTAGGGTGGAGGTAATAACCTAATTATGTACAACTTTTGAAGGGAGACATCTTAGTAAAGAGTTACTATACTTCCTTGATTGTTTCAGGAGAAGTTCAGGATCCATACACCCAACCCCAACCCCATACCAAATCCCACTTGTGTCATCAACTGGTGGACATTTTAATGGAATTTGTATTGTGCCAACTACAGAAAGATGCTTGAATCCAAGTAACAAGCGAGGAGGAATAGTATCACTGTGCATTTTACAAGCAAGGCATCTGATTTTGTTTGTTTACATACCGTACATACTACTTCTGTCGAGACGCAAACATGACCAAAACAAGAGTGTGAGGGTTAATTATCATAAACCAACCCTAATCCTATCATGACACAAATCCAGAATCTGCATGATTGATTTGTTTTTCTTTCGCCTCTTCCGCGTCCTCCCCTGAGACCGTTAAAAACAAATCGACGCCATAAACAAGAACAGCAACGATTTGGCTGAACGTTGTTACATCTGTCGTATGGAAGGAGAGGCGTCTGAGTCTCGGCAGTGCCGCTGCCAGCACATTCCAAGCCTCACAGGTGAGGAAGTGAGTGTGAGAAAATGGGAAGGTGGAATGAGTCTTCTGGGCCCAGGATTGACTGCTGGGAATCTTGTAGCTGACGATCCAAGATATGTCAATATCCATCACGTTCTGCAGAATGGGAAAATAGCACGAAGAAGAGTTAGAGGGAAAGATGAGTGCTCACTTACTCTGACAGATGGAGAAGCACTTGCTTTAACGAGTTAAAGGCATGACACATCTAATTCAGTGGAACATGACTACGATAGTATGAGTTTTACTTGCCAGTGGCGTATTGGTTGGCATGTCCACCTCACAGCAAGAAGCTTCTGGGTTCAAGTCCCAGGATCGAGGTGTTTCTGTGCAGAGTTTGCATTTTCTCCCTGTGCTTGCATTTCCTCCAGGTACTCCGGTTTCCTCCCACAGTCCAAAGACAGGCACATTAAGCTAACTGGCTGTTCCAAATTGCCCCCAGGTGTGAGTGTGAGTGTGAAGGATTGTGTGTGCTGCCCTGCAATGGACTGGTGAGCTGTTCAGGGTGTACCCCGCCTTTGCCCACTGTTGTCTGATATAAGCACTATTCTCCCTGTGACCTTAATAGAATTAAACAGTGCGGTAAATGAGAGGGAGAGGTTTTGGGGAGCATGGTGGCATAGTGGTTAGAACGCCAGTCTCACAGTATGAATATTCTGGGTTCGAGTCCCAGGCTCGGGCGTTTCTGTGCAGTGTTTGCAGGTTTTCCCCGTGCTTGTGCGGATTTCTTTCATGTACTCTGGTTTCCTCCCACAGTCCAAAGACATGCAGATTTGGCTAACTGGCAGTTCCAAATTGTCCCTGGGTGTGAGTGTGAGTGTAAATGGTTGTATGTGTGTTGGCCCTGAGATGGCCTGGCGAGCTGTTTGGGGTGTACCCTGACTTCGCTCAGTGTCTGCTGAGATAGCGACCCTGCGACCCTAATAAGATTAAGCAGATCAGCAAATGAGTGAGTGAGAGAGAGAGAGAGAGAGAGAGAGAGAATAAGAGAGAGAGGGGGAGACATGGAGGGAGAGAGAGGAGAGAAAGAGAAACAGGGAGACAGAGGGAGAGGGAGAGAGACACAGAGAGAGAGAGAGAGAGAGAGAGAGAGAGAGAGAGAGAGACAGACAGAGTGAGAGAGAGAGAGAGAGACAGAGAGAGAGAGAGAGAG
>JAQMYF010000012.1:2798927-2809210 GCA_030014195.1 Neosilurus mollespiculum | reverse complement strand
AGAAAGAGAGAGAGAGAGAGAGAGAGAGAGAGAGAGAGAAAGAGAGAGAGAGAGAGAGAGAGAGAGAGGGTTGTCAGGTTTTTGTTTTGGTGGTTCATATACTTTGAATCACAAAATGCATGTTCTTCACAACGTCTCACAAAATGCACAAAAAAAAAATCACAAAATGGTAGTAGAGCGACAAATGGTATCAAGTGTTGAGGTTTGGTGACAAGACAGGGCCAAATACCCCACTAAATAACCAAACTGTATAACATCGAACTGGTTTTTGATGGTCTGGAGCTGCTCTGTGGGTCGAGTTCAGGGACTTTTGTAAAGATCGATGGTATGCTGTATGGCCAAATGTGTGAAGACACCAGACCATCCCACCTAAATGAACCTGAACATCCATGTTTATTCCCTCTCTGCTCTTATAACAACCTCCAATCTTTTGCAGGCCCACATTAACCTACCATGAGGCCCTGAGCTTCGTAGGCCCCCCACCCCTTCCCCTCCCTCTGTAGAATTTTTGCCAAGTAAACACGCACCTGTTCATCCATATTATTGCCCCAGAGGCCTGGTTCCGAGTTAAGGCACTCCGGCCAAGCTTTCTTCCCCACGTCTTCTCTTGTTCGTCTGGATCAACCCATACACAATCCTCCTTTTCTTCAGGTGAGTGAGAGATGAGCATCCTCTCCATCTCCGCTTGGCTCTGCATCGAGCCATCACATCGGATTTTAATCTCTCCATCTCCGCCAGGTAACAAAGCAGATTTAGCCCTTATCCAAAGTGACTTACCTTTTTTTAATCCCATCTCAGCACTGGAAGTTTAAGGGCCTTGCTCAGATGCTCAACGGTGGCACCCGAGCCTCTGATCAATAGCCAAAGATCTAGCCACCACTGCAAACTTGTGTTCTTCTACTTCAACCTTGGCAAGTCATGTTTCATGGAGTTCACTTTGTGCACAGGGGCACTGGCATGCTGGATCCGGTTTGGGTTTCCAATTTAATGGAGGATGTGAATCTTCAACATACAAAGACATTTTAGTAGTGGCTAGTCGTCTGAACTGGAGTTCACTGTCTCTCAGTGTCTGTGGTGAGAGGCATGCAAAAGAACCATTGCTGTCGTTTGAAAAGAGTAGGCCATTGGGTTGCCGTCAGCATGTTTCTGCTCTGCAATGGCCTGGCAAGTTGTCCAGGGTGTACCCGCCCTCGCCCAGAGTCGGCTGAGATGGGCGCCAGCCTCCGTGCAACCATAATTAGGATTAAGCGGTTCAGAAAATGAATGAATGAATGAATGATGTGTAAATAAATTAGTCGTTCTCTATTAGTTAATATAGTCCTTCGCTGTCGTCATTCGTAACTTAAAGGAAGGCCTAACACATATTCTGAATGAATAAATGAATGTAGTATTAAAAGTCTAAGCATATCCAAATACCAGTTTTGCTAATTTGCATGAATTCTGGAGGGCACTGTGTTATACGATTTGCAGTGTAGTAATCACTCTAAGCAAGGGAGACATGATTTAAGACCCAGCTGAACATCTCTAGTGGTGAGTTCTAGTCTGATCCAAAGTAAGCAATGAAAAGCAATAAAAAGCTGCGCGCCTCAGGTCACAGGACGCAGCCACAAGGCTGCTGATGGCTGGCTGTCAGTGCTCCTGATGGATTTAGCTAGTGCGTCCACACCGCTTGTTTTTTCACTTAGCGGGTAAACTGTGTTTCCCTCCCTCTCCCACTCTCCCAACAACATATTGACCCTTGTGAGACCTCTTGATGAATTGCACCGTAAAGCTTCCGGATGTTTGTGAATGGGGACAGCGAGGTGTCCTGGTTTAGTGATATGCACCTCGAGATTGCATTAAGGGTTGGAGTGAGTCATTCAGAAAAATTTTTGTCCATAAGCTCAAGTTCATTTACAAGGCTCGTTAATGACCGGAGTGGAAAAAAAAGGTCCAGGGCAATAAACCACAAGCGTCCCACTGGGCAGGTGACTGACAGTGATGGAGGATAGATGCGTCTCAGAGGAGACAGAAAGATGCCTGGATCATTTGGAAAAAACAGCAAGTTGTCCCCACCTTTGTCATTACTACGCCTGTCAGACAGCAGGATGCGCAGGATGTGTCTTTTCATATGGTGAATCAGTTTTTCTACATTATTGGAATTTATAATGAGAACTCAAGGCAATTAAACTTTTTTAAAGGACATCCACTCAAATGACTTCTGGAAATTTTATAAAACGTTGCAAGTGTTTTTCAGATGATAGTTTAAAACCATTCAAATAGACTGAAAGTGTCTTTAAGGAATTTTTTATAGCAGAATTCCTAAGTGGAGCCCCACAGGCATGGAACTATAACTTGCATGGTTGTCCTGTGTCCGTGCCTCCACAGGAAACCTAATAATGCTGCTGCGTCATCAGTATAAAAACAAACAAGTTTAATAATAATAAAGAAACAGAAACCCAAAAATTAAAGGCTCATACACCACCACTCAGACTCGCACAGAATAGAAATCACAATCTAACTCAGGTAGGCAGACAAATGTAACCTATATTTTGCAGTTATGGCATTTGGCAGACGCTCCTATCCAGAGCGACATACATTTCTCATTTTTTATCATTTACAACTGCAAATGAGGTTTAAGAGCCATGCTCAAGGGCCCAACAGTGGCAGCATGGAGTACTGGGAATTGAACCCCCTGACCTTTGGTTCATGAACCCAGAGCCTTGATGATCATTTCTAATGAAATTGTGATTAGATTTGTTGTTTTTCTGTTTATGTTTCTGTCAAGGTGGCACAGTGGTTAGCACATTTGCCTCACAGCAAGAAGGTCCTGGGTCCAATTCCCAGGCTTGGGGAGTTTCTGTGTGGAGTTTGCATGTTTTTTCATGCTTGTGTGGGTTTTCTCCGGGTACTCCGGTTTCCTCCCACAGTCCAAAAACATGCACAGTAAGCTGATTGGCTGTTCCAAATCATCCCTAGGTGTGAGTGTGTGTGTGTGTGTGTATTGGCCCTGCGATGGCCTGGCAAGCTGAGATGGGCGCCAGCCTCCCTGTGACCCTAATTAGGATTAAGCAGCTTAGAAAATGAATCCAGCTCTCTCACTTTATCTTCACATTCTCAAACAGCATCAGGTTCCTAAGCTTCAATTTTGATGCTAACATCGCCATCAACACCTTCTCAATTTATCAGAAAATGATTTTTATTTTATTAGATTAATTTTTTTATATTGCAAAAACTTTGAGGTCGTTTTTCTCAAACACAGTTTTCTGTTGGTTACACTACTCGGCTTCTCATCCCTTCAGTTGCATATTTATATCTTGACATATTATCAATGGGCAGCACAGAGGCATTGTGGTCTGCCGCACAACAAGAAGGTCCTGGGCGCGGCCATTTCTGTGTGATGTTCTCTACATGCTTGCCTGAGTTTCCTCCAGGTACTCCGGATTTCTCCCACAGTCATGCACATTAGGCTAACTGGCTGTTCCAAATTGCCCCAGGTGTGAGTGTGAATGGTTGTGTGTGTGTTGGCCCTACGATGATCTGGCAAGCTGTTCAGGGTGCACCCTGCCTTAACCCAGTGTTAGCTGATATAGCCTCTTTAACCATAACAGGATTAAGTGATTTGGCGAATAAGTGAGTGAGGTTGCTACCATCATGAGATCCATCATCAATAAAGATTAGTGGGAACGTTCCAGAAGCAGTCATGCAAGCCCAAGACTTGATGTTAGACTTGATGAGGTTGCTACCATCATGAGATCCATCATCAATAAAGATTAGTGGGAACGTTCCAGAAGCAGTCATGCAAGCCCAAGACTTGATGTTACCAACACCGTGCTTCACCCATGAGCTCACATGTTTTGGATCATACCTTTTCATCACTTCAGTAACAGCTCATTTTGGTTAAAGACCTTTTGTGGATTAAGCTAATGCTAGCTGCTTTCCATGAAAACAAATAACATTTGGAATAAAAGAATTTCATCATAAAAATGTAGTTTATTTTTTCAAGAATTAGACCATTTTTTACCCCACTTAATGTAACTTGTTTTTTCAGATTTTTGCGAGCAACAGGCTCTTCCATTAGTCCTCTGAAGGCTTAATGCCAATGTTTGCAGGAAAGTGCATCTCAGCCAACTCGACCAAACCGGATGATAGCTGCCACTGTCTAATGTTGCTCGGTACTTCAAAGTTTTTTCCACCAATGTGATTGTATTGAATTACTGAGCTACTACAGGACTACAGGCCTACATCTAAATAGCTAGCTCCATGCCAACCAGCTAGCTCTGTGCTAGCTGGCTCTTCACAATCAATCAAATCAACAAAATATGGAATTTAATTATTTTATAATAATAAAAAAAAATTTAAAGACTTAATTTTATTAAAATTAGAAAATTCTTATTTATTTATTTTAGCAAACATGATTTTATTGGACTACTAGACTACAAGCTTTCAGCTAACTAACTAGCTCCATCTTGACCAGCTGCAATATCTAGCTCTCGCGTACAGTATTATTTATTTATTTTATTTTTAAAATTTTAGCTTGAATACATTATAATGAGGGGAGAATAAAACAGTTATTCCACTCCCTCTTATCGAATATGACTAATAGCCTGCTTGGCTCTGCGTAGAATAACTGGTACATATAACTATAGTATATAGATAGCATGAGCATGAAATAGTCATTATCTTATCTATTGTTAGAGGATCTTTAATGTATAATATTCTGACAAGGAGATTACACTGTCTGTTATAGAATTCAGAGAAGATTTCATTGAGATTATTTCATATAGTGTAATTAGCTTAAAACAATCCTGAGTTCAAAGCCCATGACACGACAGGCATCTGTGATAAGAAGTCCAAGACAAACTAGCAAAACTAGTTGTGGGGGTTTTTTTTGTGCGCAGGAGGGGCATTCTCTCTGTCCCTTTACAACCACAGTGATATAAGCCAATCTGTGTTTATAAGCTCATGCATGCAGGAAAAAAAAGGGGGTGCAGCTGTAGCCCAACGCTTAGAGTAGCGGCTTTGGGACAGAAAGGTCATTGGTTCGATTCCCGAACCAGGCGGAAAAATGTGTGGTGGTGGGGCAGTGAACTGCACCTTCCCTTCCTACACATTCATAGCTGAAGTGCCCTTGAACAAGGTACCTAACCCCCAACTGCTCTCTGGGTGCCACAATGTGTGTGGCAGCCCACTGCTCCGAGTGTGTGTGCTCACTGTTTGTGTGTGTGTGTGTGTGTGTGTGTGTGTGTGTGTGCGCTCACTTTGGATGGGTAAAATGAAGAGACAATTATTTCCCTTGTGGGATTAATACAGTATAAGAAAAAATAAATAAATAAACAAACAAATAAATAAATAAAGATGCAATATTGGATTACAGTCTAGAAATTACCTTCAAGTTTTCTATACCTGCATTAAGGAGATTACAGCTGTTTCAATCCATTACATTTCATTTTACATGCTGGTTTATTCTTATATTCAGATATTAGGGTCACGGGGAGGCTGGTGCCTATCTTAGCCAACTCCAGGCAAAGGCGGAGTACACCCTGAACAGGTCACCAGACCATCGCAGGGCCAACAAGCACACAACCATTCACACTCACACTCACACCTAGCGGCAATCGAGAATATCCATTAATTTCTTCATTCATTCATTAATTTTTTAAGTGGCCTAATTCTAATTAGGGTAGCATGGAGGCGTACCAGGGTACACCCTGGACAGCTCGACATGCTATCACAGGACCAACACACATACAACCATCACACTCACTCACCTAGGGGCAATTTGGAACATCCAATTAGCCTACTATGAATGTTTTTGGACTGTAGGATGAAACCGGAGTACCCGGAGGAAACCCACGCAAGCACGGGGACAACATACAAACTCCACACAGAAACGCCAGAGACTGGGAATCAAACCCAGGCCTTCTTGCTGTGAGGCGGACATGCTAACCACTGCGCCACCAAGAATATCCAATTAATCTAATGTGCATGTATTTGGACTGTGGGAGGAAACCCACGCAAGCAAGGGGAGAGCATGCAAACTCCACACAGAAACGGCCTCACCAGGCACGGAGCTCAGATAAGGTGGCTGTTCTTACCACTACGCCGCCATGCCGCCGTATCATAGTTGCGTCAGATTTTTTGTTCTTGACCTGCATAAATAAAATGCTGTATTACTCTGTATAAAACTTTACCATGACTCCATATGTATCCCAGTGCACTTGAGTAAACTAAAATCTGTTCTTAACCTGATACCCACGTCCGGCCTCTCTGTCTCAGTCAGGGATTTGACTCGCTTCACGATGACGTTACTGCTGACTCACACGGTTCTCCTGTCCAAAAACAGGCAGGACTTATTCTCATGCCTAACCTATGAGTTATATCTAAAGATGGTCCTCTGAGTATAAGGAGTCCAAGTGGTCTTCAGGGGTACCGTTATCCAGTTGAATAAGTTCACACTCATATCAAACTAGGCCCTTTGGGGCTATCATCTTTAGTGGTTCATCTTACACTGCTGAACATGATTGGAGCACCGATAATCTTTAGACCACATGCAATACCTATTACCACTTCTACTGTACAGAGCCGTATTTTAAAATGGACCGACCAATTCTTGTGACCTTTGCACAAAAGTAATTAGGAAGTAAACATACTGTATATATGATGCCTAAGATATATATCATTATAGACTCCCTTTAGGATGCATAAGAATTGCATTGTATTGAAATTTTCTTGAAGGATTGAGTCTATTCTAGTGATGTGTCACCTGCGTTTTTATGGATTAATCAATTTTACTTTCCCCAAAACTACTTTTGTGCCTTGTGTGCACATTTGCCTGTTCATCTGCATTAGCTGTACGGACACCTGTTTAAAGTCTTACAGTAGCTCATAACCTCCATCCCCCTGGCTTTAGATGAGCTGCCTGGGAATCTGGTGGCCTCCATGACTACAGCCCACACTTTGCTTGGTGCCAGGTTTGCCTGCAGTCTCGCTTCACCTCAGCCAGCTGCTCGGCCCTTTATTAATAAACGCCACCTAACAGATAGTCACACGCCGTCCTCAAATGTACGACACGTTTCAGAGATTTGCACTTTGACTACAATGTTGACTTGGGAAAAGCTGTGACACGGTGCTAATTTCCGGAATCAGGACGCTTGCTTGTTAAACGGTGGCTCGTGATTTTTATTTAAGTAGACGTTTCACTGCACTTTAATGGAATATACTGTACATCTGCTAAATGTGTGATATAGGGTGACACGGTAGCGTAGGGGTTAGCACATCCGTTTCATGGCAAGAAGGTCCTGGGTTTGATTCCTGGGCTCAGTGAAGGTGTTTCTGAGTGAAGTTTGTATGTTCTTTCAATGTGAGTTACCTCTGGGTACTCTGGTTTCCTCCCACAGTCCAAATTGTGTTAGCAAAGTTGCAACCGCCATTTTTTTCTGCAGTGAGGTAGCTACTAATAGTATATAAGCAGTTATCCTAATAGTTAGCCAATCAGAATGCATGCTTGATTGCTCATATCCAGTGGTTATGAATAGGATAAACAAACGTATTCTACTGCCGGCCCTGATAGCCTTATCCCTGGAGTACTCAAATGATGTGCTTGCTACTCAGTTGTGTGGGGTTTGTGAGCACATTGTCAGACTGAGCCTAAGCTGGATGACCATCCCTGTTTAGTGGAACACATCATGCCAGAAAAAGAATCCAAACATCTCAGTGGACGAGATTACACACCAGTGGCTTTCACTTTCCATGCCATGAAGTCACTTACAACATGACCAAGTAGTGAGCAGCATAGGGACACCTCAGGGGACGGTCCTGTCTCCCTTTCTGTTCAGATGCTACACCTCAGACGTCAGATGCTGATTTTGCTGGTTGTATCAGCAGGGGACAAGAGGCTCAGGACAGGAGTGTGGTGGACAGTTTTGTTCAGTGATGTGAAATAAATCACCCGCTAATTAAAATCACAAAAAGGAGTTTGTGGTCAATTCTGGGAAGTTATGAACGCATCTGAACCCAGTCAACGTTGGCAGGAAAAGATGTCCATGTAAACTATAATAAAAGCTTCTCAGGAAACTTGTGAAACGCAGAACTATGCTGCAGATATTTTGTCACTTGGTGCTGGCCAGAATCACTTTTATGCTGTAGGCCAATGAATTGAAGGCAGCTGAAAAAGTAAAAAAAACTTGCTAAAAGCTTTGTCCTGGTCCTTTAATCCTAATTAGTGTCACAGTTAGGCTGAGGCCTATCACAGCTGACTTTGGGCAAGGGCGGGGTACACCCTGGACAGCTTGCCAGGCAATCGCAGGGCAACACACACAACCATTCACACTTACACCTAGGGACGATTTGTAACAGCCAGTCGGCCTACTGTGCATGTTTTTGGACCGTGGGAGGAAACCGGAGTACCCGAATGCTCCCCACGCAAACACGGGGAGAACATGCAAACTCCACACCGGAACGCCCGAGCCCTAGAATCGAACCCAGGCCTTTTTTCTGTGAGGTGGATGTGCTAACCGCTACGCCACCATGCGCCATGACTTTACAATTAATAAGGTTCATTCAAAAATGTATTTATTTATCCTACTAAGGTGGCAGGGAGGCTGGAGTCTATCTCAGCCGACTCTGGGTGAAAGAAGGGTACACCTTGAAAAGCTTGCCAGTCCATCAACAAGCCAACGCACACACAACCTTTCACTTTCACGCTCACACCTAGGGGTGATTTATAACAGCCACTTAGCCTACCGGGCATGTTTTGGGACTGTAGGAGAAAACCGGAGTACCTGGAGGAAACCCACGTAAGCACTGGAAGAACATGTAAATTCCACAATAAAACTGTCCTCGCTGAGCCTGGGACTTGAACCCAGGATCTTCTTGCTGTGAGACAGACACACTAACCTCTACACCACCATGTTTTATCTTATTATTTCTTATTATTAATGAGTTCATACCAGGTTCTTATTCTACACAGATTTCTGTCACGAGCGAAGATGGATGTTATTATTCAAAATCAGTGCAACACAATAGCTACTATAATGATAATATTACAGTTAACACCATGAAAGGTCAAACCGCAGCACAAGTTGAGACCTTCACAGCCCCACACTGATGCTCCAGTGCTCGCTCTCACATGTCTACAGGAGGAAAGCAGGCTCATGGAGCTCGTGGAGTATGAGGACATCATTTCCCTCTGCCCCTTGTTTAAGACTTTAATTAAATCTAGGGGCATGCATGTACTCGGCAATCTGAGACCAGCCAGAACAGCAAAATGGAGGTAGTGCATTTGGCACCGGGGGAATATCACAGTGATTAGCTGGGCTTAGCTGACGATCATCTTCGGAGCATGTGACCACTCAGTTAAAAAGGTCACGCTGGATTCAGTTTTACCAGCTGTCACTCAAATGGCCATTTTTTATTTTTATTTTTTAAATGTTTGTTAACGTAAGCAGCACAGGGTCAGTGTACGGCTGATAATAACGTGTGGGGTTGTATATACAGAGGAATATGAATAAATGAAAAATAAAATGCTGAATTATATAAACATTTTATAGGACTCAAGTTCAGGTGCTTTCAGCATGAACATAAAACCATGCTCTGTAATTTTATTCATTTTACAAGCTTGTCAATTCCAGAATGATCCACTGTTATAGCAGAGGGGCTTCAAGAAAATCCAAAGGCCCACTGAACTCATGATGATGATTTATTAAGTATTTAAATAAGGGAATCTGCTACATGCCATAGGAGCAATACAGGAACTACACAGGAAATGGTCATTTTACTGTAGCAGGCTGTACGTTACTTCACTGGAATAGTCATTAATATCGAGATTTCCATGCTCACCTTTGACATTTGCTTTTATGCAACACTCCTACCCTCGTCATCATAACTACGCGTCACGCTTCATCCCATACTAGGACATGATCTGCTGTTCCCCCTTGGGAAAACACAGGATTCTATACCTGAGCCAGCAACACAGCGCTTGTGCGATCGAGTCCTCTACGGATGCAGTAAATGATTCGTTTTATATTTAACCACTCTGTCAAACACTCGTCAAATTGCACTTCAGTTTGTGGGTTGTTGACATGTCCCGGTGAAGCATGCACACGCTTAAAATAAAAAGGCATGTACGCAGAAGGTGGGCGCAAGTGGGCCATTAGCTTGCTGTACCAGCATTTGATGCGATGGTGCTGCGCATTTAACAAGTCCAGGAGTCTCAGTACACCCGCTGTCTGAAAAAAAAAAAAAATATATATATATATATATATATATATATATATATATATATTGTATTTGGGAAAAAATAA
>JAQMYF010000012.1:2781382-2793048 GCA_030014195.1 Neosilurus mollespiculum | reverse complement strand
ACTCCATCCTTCCCTCACTCGTGAACAAGACCCCGAGATACTTGAACTCCTCCACTTGGGGCAGAACCTCATTCCAGCCCTGGAGGGATACATGTCTTTAATCTTAATTTCACTTTTTCATTAATATGAGCCACTCAAAGTAATTGTTTAGATGGATTCTTTTTGATAAACACTGCCATATTTTTCTAAGAACACTTTCATGTTGCAGTTGCCTTGAACCCCATCATTAATGTTCTAAACCTCTTAAACCTAATTAGGGTCGCGGAGAGGCTGGCGCTCATCTCAGCCGACTCTGGGTGACAGCTCGCCAGGCCATTGCAGGGCCAACACACACAACCATTCACACTCACACTCACACCTAGGGGCGATTTGGAACAGCCAATCAGCCTACTGTGAATGTTTTTGGACTGTGAGAGGAAATCGGAGTACCCGGCGGAAACCAATACAAGCACAGGGAGAACGTGCAAACTCCACACAGAAACACCAGAGCTTGGGACTTGAACCCAGGACCTTCTCGCTGTGAGGCAGACATGCTACCTATTACGCCATCATACCGCCCTTCATCAAAACTGATGCATGGCATGGTGGCACAGGGTTTTTTTCCCCACAAATCTGTCACTTTTGTACTTTCGAGACTTCCAGTAGAGAAAGGATCATTTAAGCCTTTGTTGACAATGCCGCTCCATCTATCTCGTGTGAGCAGACCGCTTGCTGGCCATCATGCTCTTGCTACGTGGTATCCAAGCATGTGACCTCCAGCTGCAAAAACTCTCATAACACTCATCCGCATTCCCACTATACCCTCTAAAAATTGGGTGGATGCAGTAGGAACTTGATAAGGACGTATTAACGACAGAAATGCTGTAGCAACGACATACCTAAATCCTAGAAGGGACTTCTATGATGTCATAAAGGTGAGCGAGCTGTACAAATTAAAAGACTAAAGCACTATTGCATCGCTTTGTTTAGGTATGCAAGACGTGTGGGCTGAAAAGCTCTCTACTTGGTAAATCTCAGCTTTCTATAAAGGACAACAATATATCAAATATAAAATGCTACAAACTAAACTAATGCTAATAACTACATTCGAATATGTGCTGTTCTGTTATAGCTATCTAAAATCAGAGCAGTGTAGTACACTGTATAACTATAACCAGTAGCCATTTATATGAAGATGATTATGTTCTGGAAAACCCAAAAACCATATGTAGGTACAGCTGAGCTTTAGTTTTAGCTGCTAATTAAAGGGTTCTTACTGTGTCTATGCACTTCTCAGTGAACCAGACAGCCCATCTTATTGAGTTTTAAGGGTCTCATGTGCCATGGTTCCACCACACGAATAAGGTACTGATTTTTTATTTTTTTGGGGGGGGGGGGGTGGAGGATTTATATCTAAACTGAAATAAACTTAAATCTTTCACATCCAATTCTTTCTCTGTCACTACAGGTGTGCACCAGGACTCTGTCCTGGGCCCCTTCTCTTCATTATTTACCTCCTTCCCCTTGGCAATATTTTCCATAAATACAAAATCTATTTCCATTGCTACGCGAATGACGCCCAGCTCTACCTCACCAGTAAACCCACTTCCTCTCTCCCACCCCCCCTTCCTCACTGTCTGCATGGCAGGAATAAAAACCTGGATCTCACTCAACTTTTAAATTAAATAGTGACAAAACTGAGGTTCTCCTCATTGGCACTAAATCCACACTATCCAAAACTGACAGTTTTTCTCTCATAATTGACAACTCCTCCATCTCCCCCTCCTCTCGGGTCAAGAGTCTGGGTGTCATCCTCAACAGCACTCTATCTTTCCAGTCTCACATGAATAACATCACCCAGTCTGCATACTTTCACCTACACAATATTAATCGTCTCCGCCCTTCCCTCACCCACCACACCACTGCTATCCTTGTCCACAGTCGTCACTTCCTGTTTGGATTATTGCAACTCACTTCTCTTTGGTCTCCTTGAAAAATCATAAACCATAACCTTCAACTGGTCCAGAATTCAGCTGCCCGTATCAACATGAAAACCCCCTCCATCCACCACATCACTCCTGTCCTCCAGCAGCTTCACTGCCGTGCGGTTAAGTTCCGCATACAGTTTAAAATCCTGCTAACCTTTAAAGCCATACATAACCTTGCCCCTCCATATCAATCTGAACTCCTCCATGTTCTCACTCCCACTCACTCCCTCAGATCTTCCTCCTCTATTCACCTGTCTGTCCCCTCCGCCCGTCTCACTACCATTCAGCCGCTCTGCTCCCCGGCTCTGGAACTCATTACCACCTGACCTCAGGAACACCGCATCTTTCATCTTTACATTCCAAATTATGGTTTTACAACTACAACTTTACAGCTATCTCACATCAATAAAAATATAATGGCATAAAATGGCAAAATGATAATAAACCTGCAACCTGGTTATTAAAGTACCCAATCACCAAACAGAATTAAAATGATCTCTTACTGGAAAATGTCTCAAGAAACAGTTCGAGTAAGTCATAAATATCTGAGTAGATGTTTTAAAATCTAAAAATAAATATTTATATGTTCCCTAGTGCCAAGCAGTGATGCCAAATAAAACCCCACACCACGGCCCTATGAATTTCTACAGCCTTCCTGCTATATTGCTCTTACTTCTTGTAAGTTCTTACTGCAGCCTCTCAGGTTTTGGAGGAAGTATTGGGAACATGGCTGAATACGATGGTCTCCATGGACGCGGTTGAGTCAGGAAGCAGTAAGAACTTATTAAGGACGAATCTGGTAGGGACTTCACTGGCATAGTACAAGCATGAGACGGACTTGTTGAACGTAGATGTAGACACAAGAAACAGAGCAGATGTGGTGCTCACGTGATCATGCATGTGGGGAGAACCTGGCATTCGTGTAGTAAGGATGTAGTATGAACTTGAAAACTGCACATTTTCCCACTGCTGCTTGATATACTGTCTTAATCCTGCAAGAGGAATAAGGATCCGCATTTAACCCATCCATGGTGACCTCGCACACTCGAACAGTGGGCAGCCCCATTGTCAGGTGGAGGTTAGACAGCTTGCCTAAGGACACTTTGATCATAAGATAAAAAAGTGGGAAGGTTCAGCTAACCCCACTTGCAGCTACACGTTTTTTCTGCTGGTTCAGGAATCAAAACAGTGACCTTTTGGTCCCAAACCCGCTTCTTTAACCATTATGGCATGGCTGCCATCCCGACGCCCCTGCTGCTCTCTCCTTCTCTTTCTCTCTTAACAACACACTCCTCATGTACACACACAATCATCAGCTGCTCAGCACTTAAAGAAGCCGTGCTACACCAACCTCGGACACCCAACAGTAGAGATAGCTATAGGAGCTCCGCTTTTAAGCTATAAATAAATAAATACATACATACATACATACATATACACACACACACACACACACACACACATACACACACATTTTTCATGAGCTGAACTCAAAGATCTAAAACTTTGTCTATGTACACAAAAGGCCTATTTTTCTCTCAAATATTGTTCACAAATCTGTCCAAACTTGTGTTAGTGAGCACTTCTCCTTTGCCATCCACCTCACAAGTGTGGCGTATCAAGATGCTGATTAGACAGCATGAATATTACACAGGTATGCCACAGGCTGGCCACAATAAAAGGCCACTTTTAAATGTGCAGTTTTATCACAGCACGATGGCACAGATGTTTTGAGGGAGCGTGCACCTGGCGTGCTGACTGCAGAAACGTCCACCAGAGCTGTTGTCCGTGAATTGAATGTTCATTTCTCTACCATAAGCCGTCTGCAAAGCCATTTCAGAAAGTTTGGCAGTACATCCAACCAGCCTCACAAACGCAGACCACGTGTGACCACATCAGCCCAGGACCTCCACATCCAGCATCTTCACCTCCAAGATCGTCTGAGACCAGCCACCCAGACAGCTGCTGCAACAACCGCTCGGCATAACCAAAGAATTTCTGTACAAACTGTCAGAAACCATCTCAAGGAAGCTCATCAGCATGCTCGTCGTCCTCATCGGTGTCTCAACCTGACTGCAGTTTGTCGTCATATCACAACTTGAGTGGGCAAATGCTCACATTCGATGGCTTCTGGCACGTTGGAGAGGCGTTCTCTTCACGGATGAATCCCGGTTTTCACTGTACAGGGCAAATGGCAGGGAGCGTGTATGGTTTGCTGATGTCAAAGTTGTGGATCGAGTAGCCCATGGTGGCGGTGGGGTTATGGTATGGGCAGGCGAATGTTATGGAGAACGAACACAGGTGCATTTTATTGATGGCATTTTGAATACACAGAGATACCGTGACGAAATCCTGAGGCCCATTGTTGTGCCGCTCATCCACGACCTTCACCTCATGCTGCAGCATGATAATGCACGGCCCCATATCGCAAAGATCCGTACACGATTCCTGGAAGCTGAAAACATCCTGGGTCTTGTATGGCCAGCGTAGTCACCGAACATGTCACCCACTGAGCAGGTTTGGGATGCTCTGGATTGGCGTATACGACAGCGTGTTCCAATTCCTGACAATATCCAGCAACTTCGCACAGCCATTATAGCCACCTACTATATATATATATATATATATATATATATATATATATATATATGCACAGAGACACTGCCATTTTTTATTTCTAATTCATCATGTCTCTAAATACATGTAACAAAAGCTTGTATATAATATGGTAAATTTTTTATACATATAAAAGTAAATGGGAAATAATTACAGGTAGAAATTAAAATTTGGATTAAAGAACTGAAGCAGAGGTTCAAGGATCTTAAACAATCATTTAAAATTTTGCTGTACTATAGATATGAGCTGAATTAATCAAAAACAGCACATCATCTTGAATTTATAAATAAGGTTATTATTTTTGTAGTAAGAAATTGGCTTGTTTTTTGGGGAATCTGGAGTCTCGCCACACTGTGCATTAGAAACAAGCAAGACCACAACCATATCACATCAGCCGAGGAATCCTTAACTACGTCAGAACAAATCCATCTGCCGTGTTTCTCAGGAGAGGCCAAGGATTTATCACAGAACAGGACCATTGTTCTGTATATCATGATCCGAGTACAAACAGCAGTAAAAAAAACTACTGCGTGACAAGGTGTGAACCTGCTCGTGCAGCCACCTGTAGCATAAAAATGCATTACATTTAATTCTGACATCTGTATTATTTATTTTTAAGGTTTGATCTATTTTTTTTCATTCTATATGACAAATAAAACCTTAACCTTAAATGTGAAAATATTTAATACATTAAAAATAAAAACAAAGCTATCACTTTCATTATTTAATGTCACAATGACAGGATCATTAGTAAAAAAAACACACAACTGTATTACAGAACATGATACTCAATATAACAAAATGAAAAATGTAACATTATGATGGAAAATTCTTGAAACACTCAGCAAGTCTTAGACAAGACATCGAGGGCTTCCTGATCTGTTTCAGGAACATCGGCGAGGTGGTGGAAAAATGGCCGTCCATGAAGACAGACTTCACGCTTCCCCTCAAACTCTTGTCTCATTCGGGACACTATATTTGTAACGTCATCCCTGGACATGTTCAGAGGTAACTGTCTGGTCATCCTCACAGCTTCCCCCTAACGGAGAGACAGAAGATCAGGAATCAAAGAAGGAAGAGAATGAAAGAAAATGTTAAGGTAAATACTGCAAAACAAATTAAGCTAGAAAATAAAAAAGAAAGGAAGAAAACGAGAGAGAAAAAAAGGGAAAAAAAGGAAAACCCAAGTGCGAATCATAAACCATGTGATAAAATGGATAATATGAATACATTAAAGAAGTGACAAAAAGATGAAAAGAATTTGAACAGGAAAAATAAAGGAAGAAATACACAAAAGGTCGTGTTTTGAGGAAGAGCCAAGGTAAGTTGAAGATGGCGTACCTGGACGGAAATGTGATATCACAAAAAATACATCCTTCAAAGCAAAATCTTCAACATGACCAAGTTCAAATATCCATAAACACAATCTATTCATGATAAAATACTTGTGTAAGAAAGGGTTCCATGTCCGCGTTGTTGTAAAACAATAGAAATCTCCACTTATTTTACTGATTTTCAATCGGCTTTTGTGGTTGCTCAGGGTATTTCCTTATTATCCAAATTCACTACCAGAATCCTCTCCCTACTTACAGAATCCCAGAAGGATTCCCCCGATCATATAACGCAAAACCAATGAGAAGAATCAAAACACACATGACTCAATGTAAACAGAACTCATCTGTTGTTAGGAAGGCGCTAGTACGATGGCGCTGAATGGTGGAGAGACGGATTCATTTAGTGTTTGGATGTTCGGGGGTCTCAGATGCGGACGTTCAGAAACTGGTTCTGTAACTGTAATCACTATTTTCTCAAAAGTAGCATTTCCTGATTACCCAAAAACAGAGTGATGTAACTCAGTCCATTTTCATCTGTAACCATGTTTTATTCCTAATTCTGAAGCAGATTCACTTCTCTTTCCAAATATATCAATATCTCAGTATCTCACATTCCTACTTAATCCGTATTATGCTGGAGTGGGTCACATATATAAAGAAAGTAGAAAAGTAGAAAGTAAATAAACATACATATATAAATACAGGTCAAATCATAATAAAGAATGGGTTAATAGGAAAAAGAAAGTAAGAACTGAAGAAATTGAAGAAAGAATGAGCATAGAAAAATAAAAAGAAAAGAAAAAATCTAAACAAATTAAATATTTCAAAAGAAATGGCAAAACAGAAAAGAAAGAAAGAAGTAATGATAGAAACTGAAGAAGGAAGGGACGAAGTATTAAATAGAATAAAATAGAAACAAAGGTCAAAGCACAGATAGACAGAGTAAGGGAGGGAATGGATTTAGAAAAAAGAAAGAAAGGAAGGAAGGAAGAAGCAGAGAAAAAACAAAAAAACAATCAAAGAAACAAAGGGAAAGACAGTGGAAAAAAGATGGGACAAAAGAAAGAAAAAAAGGGAAAATGTAAACTAATAAAAAACTTAAAAATGCACAAAAAAGTGAATGGAAGAAATGGAAAAAAGAAGGAAAAAAGAAAGTAGAAAGAAAAGTAAAGAAATATTTTAAGCAAGAAAGAAAATAAAAAAACAAACAGAACATTAGAAAGAATGAAAAATGAAAGAAAGGATACAAACAGAATACATTGAAGAAAGAAAAGAATGCATAACACTGCTTGAATCAGTGATGAAGATTTCTGTGGAAGAAAAAGTTTGAAAGGTGAGTCTGGGGTACAGATTGTGTTTGGAAGTGCAGAGAGGAAGGAGTTTCCCACCTCGAGGTAGTTTGAGACTTTGAGAGGTCTGCACTGCTGAAGCATCTGGGCGTTCCTGTCCTTCACGGCCATCAGGATCTCCCTCAGGTCAGCGATGCCGTAGAAAGGCATGCAGTCAGCCATAGCCGTCACTTCAACACTCGTCCCCACGGACGAGGAACCTGGCCAGAGAAAGCACCGAGTGAGGATTAATATACTCCGGGTACAGCCTTCTCCAGGAAAGAATAATAAATAAACATTTGGATTTACATAGCGGTTGGGGAACGAGGCAGACGGGCAGATTAAGCACTAAACTTATATTATGATGTCTCTGCTGATTGAAAACAATCACACACAAGGTTCCCAGCAGATGATTAAAAAGGTTTTTAATGGAGATTTTTTAGAGAGATTTTTGCACCAGCAATAAATACACGTTAAATACAGCTCACGCTTTAAGACCGCTGGTTAATCAAATGGTAAAAGCTGGTGAAAATGGGAGTTTTTGCCCTGAAAATTGCACGGCGTGTTGTCCTGCACTCTGCTTGAAAAGGGCAGATTCCTCTGAGGTGCTAAGCCACTGAGCCGGGCACAGGCACCGGCAGCTGGCCAACATAAACCACAATGACCCATAGCAGCACCAAGACAGCACACACACCAACGTCTCTCTGCAGCTCGGAGGCGAAATAAAGGTCATGTCAAAAAGCAAAAACAAGAGGAGGGATATCCCCTAAATTCAATTCAATTCAGTCTTATTCGTATAGCGCCTTTTACATTTGCTATTGTCGCAAAGCAGCTTCACAAAGGAAAGCAAATTTAGTAAAGAATTTAAATTTATGGTCAAAACAATTTCTTTATAATACCTATACATCCCTAACACATCTGGACTGTAAAGACACATATGTACGAATGCTGTTCATAGTTCATCATTCACCACAATCATCCCTCAGCGGCTGATTGAGAAGCTAAGCCTGCTGGGCCATAACACCTCTCTCTGCAACTGGATTCTGGATTTCCTCACTGGGAGACCCCAGTCAGTCCGGATCAGGAACAGCATCTCCAACACCACCACACTGAGCACTGGAGCTCCTCAGGGCTGTGTGCTCAGGCCACTGCTGTTCACTTTGTTGACTCACGACTGTGCAGCAATGTACAGCTCCAAGCACATCATTAAGTTCGCCGATGACACCACCGTGGTGGGTCTCATCAGCAAGAACGACGAGTCAGTTGACAGAGAGGAGGTGCAGCGGTTGGTGTAGAGCCAATAACCTGTCTCTGAACGTCGACAAGACTAAAAAGATAGTGGTTGACTTCAGGAGAGCACAGAGTGACCAATCCCTGCTGTTCATCAATGGATCCTCTGTGGAGATCATCAAGAGCACCAAATTCCTCTGTGTTCATCTGGCAGAGAACCTCTCCTGGTCACTCAACACCAGCTCCATCACCAAGAAAGCCCTGCAGTGCCTCTACTTCCTGAGGAGGCTGAGGAAAGCCCATCTCCCTTCCCCCATCCTGACTGTGTTCTACAGAGGGACCATCAAGAGCATCCTGAGCAGCTGCATCACTGCCTGGTTTGGGAACTGCACCATCTCGGATCTCAAGACCCTCCTATCAGGGGATAGTGAGGACAGCTGAAAAGATCATCCAAGTCTCTCTTCCCTCTATCTCAAATATTTACACTGCACGCTGCATCCGCAAAGCTAACAGCATTGTGGACGACCCCACACACCCCTCACACACACACGTCACCCTCCTGCCATCTGGAAAGAGGTAGCGGAGCATTCGGGGCCTCACAACCAGACTGTGTAACAGTTTCTTTCCTCAAGCCATCAGGCTCCTCAACACCCAGGACTGGATCACACAAAAATCTCTCTCTCTCTCTCTCTCTCTCTCACACACACACACACACACACACACACACACACACACACACACACATGACTTGCATACTTAAATAACGTTCATTATTTATTGCACTACCTCAACCCTGTCATTATTTAATTACGCCGCCATGTTTATATTTATATCTAGGCCTATATTCTATTTGCACCACCTCACCCGATGCTGCTCTGTACATCATTTCATTTCATTTTACCTTTATTAAATTTTTCATATTCCATATAATCCTTTTCTCTCTCTTTCAGCGCTAAGTGTCCCATTATTGTGTTGTCTTTTTCTTTTTAGTTCTGTTGTTGTTGCACTGTACTGTCTGTAACAGTCTTGCACTGTTCACACATAGATCCACACTTTGCACTTTATGTGGCTAGAACAAAAAACTGGTCGCAGCTCTGTGTTGTTTTTGTTGTACGATTTTTGATTTGATCCTTGTTGTATGTTTATGTAGCACCTGGTCCTGGAGAAACGCTGTTTCGTTTCACAATGTACTGCGTCAGCTATATGTGGTTGAAATAACAATAAAGCTTCTTGAACTTGAACTTAATGGTCATCATAGCAATAAAATTTATAACAAGGAAACAAACAGTCATGGAAAAACCCCACAGAGACACATTAACTTTGATCGTGTCACACATTGGACCCGGAAACTTTTCTACCCTCTGATTGATATCACAGCTGATACCTTGCCTTGTGTAATAATAAATCTCATTTTATTACTCTGCACATATACACACGAGCCCAGGGCCTCGGGATCAGTTCCAACCTGCCCAGACTTACTGAATGGTCAGAAGGTTCAGATAGGAGCCAAACCCTCACTGTAAGACCTGACCTGAAGAGGAGTGAAGGATGGAGAGCATGGGGATGAACGCATACCCCAAATCTCTGGAGTGTGACTTCTGCTCGGGGAGAAAAGCTAAAGCCATCAAGTCGTGTCTGGAGTGTCTGGCGTCTTTCTGTGAAACTCACCTCCAGCCTCACTTTCAATCTCCTGCATTAAAGAAGCACAAACTGGTGGAAGCCTCCAGACGACTCCAGGAGCAGATCTGCTCTCAGCATGATAAACTGCTGGAGGTTTACTGTCGCACTGACCAGCAGTGTATCTGCACGTTCTGCTTGTTAGATGTACATAAAGGACATGATACTGTATCGGCTGCGGCAGGACGAGATGAGAAACAGGTAACTATAGCGACACTATATGGCGCAAATGTACATTTTCAGAATGTGTCGCAGGTGGCATGGTGGCGTAGTGGTTAGTGGGTCTGCCTCACATCAAGAAGGTCCTGGGCTCAGCGATTGTGTTTCTGTGTGGAGTTTGCATGTTCTCCCTCTGCTTGCATGGGTTTACTCCTGGTATTCCGGTTTCCTCTGACAGTCCAAGATATGCACATTAGGATAACTGGCTGTTTCAAGTTGCTGCTAGGTATTGAGTGTGAGTCTGAATGGTTGTGTGTGTGTTGCCCTGCCATGGACTAGCAAGCTGTTCAGGGTTTACCTCGCCTTCACCCGGTGTCGGCTGAGATAGGCTCCAGCCTCGCCACGGCCCTAGTAGGAGTGAGAGAGAAAGTGAGGATCTGTCGCTGGTGCAAACACAGATGGGTTTCAATTATAATAAACATAAAAATGAAACGGTATTTTTTCAGAGGGAGTTAACCGAGATGTACAGAACATCCAGTCAGAGAATCCAGAACATGGAGAACAAGCTCGAGGAACTGAGGAAGGCTGTGAGATCTCACAAGGTGAGTTCAGGGAAGAAAACCCGCCTATTCTCAAACCAGCACCTTCTCACTGATGGAAACATCTCATTGTTCATGATGTCATCTCTCGCTCTGTGTCTGGTAAAAGCACTCTGCGCAGTCAGCAGTGGAGGAAACCGAGATCATCTTCACCGATCTGATCAGATCCATCGTGAAAAGACACCAGGAACTGACGCAGACGATCAGAGCTCAGGAGAAAGTCGCGGTGAGTCAAGCGGAAGAAGTCATGATGCAAATGGAGGCGGAGATGGCCGAGCTGAAGAGAAGGAACGCGGAGCTGGAGAGGCTTTCACACGTCCACGATCCCATCGATTTCCTCCAGGTATCCATCGTATTTCAGTCAGCAGTCATGTTGGGATTTCCTGTTGTTAGAACCGCAGCTCAGACGAAGCAACGGACACCCAGAAGTTACTGTTACTGCATCCGTATAACTGCTTAGTCAATTTGAGCTTATAAAAGTCCATGTTTCTATTTATGAACTGGAACATAAGGAGGGGTAGCATGGTGGTGGGGTGGTGGTTAGCATGTCCACCTTACTGCAAGAGTGTCCTGGGTTCGAGTCCCAGGCTCCGTGAACGAATTCCTGTGGGGAGTTCACATGTTCTCCCCGTGCTTGCATGGGTTTCCTCCATGTTGTCTGGTTCTCTGAGTAGGCACAGAGAGAGAGAGAGAGAGAGAGAGAGAGAGGAGGGAGAGAGAGGAGGGAGAGAGAGAGAGAGAAGGGAGGGAGAAAGA
>JAQMYF010000012.1:2764922-2780710 GCA_030014195.1 Neosilurus mollespiculum | reverse complement strand
AGATTCAGTATGATTTAAATTTATGTTAATAAGATTACTAAAACAAACACTCTGAGTGTTTTTACATTTTTGTTTAGCTCAGGGAACAGACACAGTCTTGACAGCGTTGAACTTGACCTTGAGTGACGACTTTGTGCAGCTAGCAGACGCTCGGATTAGCCTGTTAGTCTGCTCTCTGGCCTTGGCTCTGGGTAGCCACTGATTAAATGGTCCTGTTCTTAGACTATGTGCTATGCTGCAAAAAATGAGAGAAGCACCTTCCCGAGTGTGATGGATATCGTCCGCCCTATCAGGCCATGTTTCCTCTAAAAAGTACTCCAATTATCTACGAAGCCCACATTGTATTCAGAGAACCACCTGGACATCCAGCAGTTCAGCAACCGTATTGGGGTGGGGACAGAACATATTACAGAATCAGACATTACCTCCTCTAATTTCCACACCTCTATAATGTTACTTTAAGTAGCTTCTGACTGACGAAGGCGTATATCATTAAGTCCACTGTGAATAACTGTCTTAGAGAATCTGTGCTCACCTAAGAACCTAAGACAACCTGCTATGTCCGGTGCTCTGTCTCTCGGGCATACAAACCATATACGCACCCATCCCAAAATTCTGCTTACTAACTGGGACAGGTTTAAAAAATATGCAAGAATATACCTCACTGATCATGAAATATGTTCCAAAAATGCAGTATATTCAGATTTTCATACATTTAAAATATATATATACAATTTTTCTTCTGTTTTATTATTCTAATTCTGAGTTTCTAGTAAAACTTTTCTAATTCCAGTAATTTCATATAAAAAAGAACATTTTAGCAACCGTCAGAAATAATTACATATAATCCTGTTATTCCAGCCTTTCACATTTCTTAATTATTTGTGAACTCTGGCATGAAAGGCATCTAACAGAGCAGATCTGTGTTAAATCCAATCAGACAGTAAAGAACTTCAGACAACGTGACTTTAGGAATGATATAAAAAGCATGGTTTTAGGTTACTATTACTATTAAAGGAGAAAGAAAGAAGAATATAAGGAAATATAGTAATAGTGGTAGATAAGGAAATATAGTTACACAGTCATAGGGGTATATAAGGAGATAACGTTATATAGTCATAAAGGTACATAAGGAAATATAGTGCTAGAGGTATATAAGGAAAATAATTATATAATTATAGAGGGAAATATAGGTATATAATTCTAGGGGTATATAGGGAAGTACAGTTATAAAGTTCTAGAAATATCAGAATCAGAATTCTTTATTGATCCCAGAGGAAACTGTGTTTATATTAAGAAATGTAGTTACATATCTAGAGGTGTATATAAGGAATTAAAGTATATCCGTATAGAGATATATAAAGAAATACAATTACATAATTATAGTATGTTTGTACGGAAATAGTTATATAGTTCTAGAGGCATATAATGAAATACAGTTATTTTATTATAGAGCTATATATGAAAATATAATTATACATTTAGAGTTGCATATATGGAAATATATATATAAGTAAATATATGAATATAATTCTTAGGAAGTTATAGAGTTCAAGAAAAAAGCTCTGCAGCTGGTGATGAAAATTCAGGCAGGCTCCTTCTAGGAAATGAGGAGCAAATGATGAATGAGACGGACGCTGCCTTCAGGATCGAGCTCCTTTTTAACATGCGCACATGATTTCCTGATTCGTGGTGAAAATGAAAACGATCACAGCGCACTTTCCAAACATGAAATTTATTTATTACTCTTCCGTTCTCTTACAATTTGTCTGTAATGTCTTTCTGTCCCATTAGTAGATTAGTTTATGAATGGAAATTATTCCTTCAGTTGAAGATCCTCTTGCATGCTCCTCCCTGTTCTGGGTCTGACTGGAACATTTAGTATCATTCTCCTGTTTAGGATCATTATTCTGTTAAAAGATCCACCTCCTGCACTTCACCTTTTGGACAGATGTAGAATTCATAGTTGAATCAATGACTATAAGATGCTCAGTCCCTGAGGCAGTGAAGCAACCCCAAACCATAACATTTCCACCACCATGTTTCACAGTTGGTATGAGGTTCTTCTGTTCACATGTACACTGTGACTGTGGCCAAACAACTTCATCTTTGATTCATCTGTCCAGAGCAAGTTATAAAAAAAGGCCTGCTGTCTGCCTTCGTGTTCATTGGCAAACTGTATTCTTGCTCTAATATTCTTTTTATAGAGCGAAGGCTTTTTAATTTTCTACATGACATGGCCGAACATACGGGGACCCCTATCCATTGCACCCATGTGTTGTTTTATACTGTTCAAATGTCGCCACATAACTTTGAAGCACACAGCTGTATAAAATGTCTTTGTATGCAGCTGCATTACAATTTCCCTTCACTAGAACTAAGATGCCCAAACACCACTGCAGCATGACCTCAACCTCAGAGTCGCGACCTCATCCACAATGAACATCACTGGGATGAACTTCAGACCAAGCACCCCAACTGCTCCCCCAAAATCCTGAGCCCTGGCAAGCCTTACCGGAAGAGTGGAGCTGATTATAACAGCAAAGAAAGAAAGTCTGGAATGGGATGGTTAACAAAAACATAGGGGTCATTTTATATAAAAAACATTCAAATGTGAGCATGTGAAGGGTTTTCCCTTCAGTGAACTGTACACACCTCGGTACTCAGGTCCATGCTAAAGTTTAATCGTATAGAGTTTGGGAGAAAACCCACCTCCTGAAGCTCCTAATTAACTTCATATCCTTTCCCATCTCTCTATATCACTGCTTGGGAAAGCAGCAGTCACACATTGCCGGACAGTGTAAACGGACATCTTACGGATAGGTAAACGTTGTCCCTGTTGCCTCCCTAGACAGTTATGACACCCTGCAGCGATGTACATCGCTGTACGTTTCAAACCAAGTGAAGACCCAGTACACATCCAGTATTCATCAGTTCCAATGTGTTCCTTGTCAGTAATCATCCACTGAACATGCGGTCTATGTCCGGCACACCTCTGGTTCAACCGTTACATGTCAGGTAGTAGTCCGGCGACAGGAGTGAGGTCCACTGGACTTAAACGGATGTGACCGACAAGTACAGGATAAGGGACGCACGAGTTCTGAATGAAGCACATCTGTACGCCCAGCGAACGCCTTTACCTGCTGGAGTCCATCCTAGGTCTTATGCATGCACAAATCTTTCCGCTGGAGTGAACGGACCTCTCCAGACAAGAAAAGCAAACACCGAATGAGAAAAAATGTATGCGAACGGAGAAAAACAGAGTTCAGATTTTGCTCTCGGTTGGACCTCCGTTAACGCTTTCTGGCAAGGTGCGACTGCTGCTAAAGGAATTTCCATATAACGCATAGATCTCTCTCATGGAAACGGGTTTTGCCAAGCAAATCGTCCACCCATGGTAGCCCAAGCACAGTTCATTCATTCATTCACTACTATAAAAACGCTACCTGGAGTGAGTCTGATCTGAAATCCGTTGGCCACCAGCCTGAGATCAGTAAAGAGGACCTCACCGGTTAAAGATGGACTGCCTTTTTCCATATTCATAAGAACGTCCATGTACTCAGTACCACCAAGAACACTGCACAGAAAAACAAGCACATGCAATCAGAGAGTGATTTAAACAGATAAGAAACATAAACATGCAAAACACTATTAAAATGTCTGAAAATACCAATATGGGTGTTATATTAAAGCTAAGAATCATTTTAGCCTCATCGAAATCACATTAGATGAGAATTCAGAGACACACTACCCATCTGTTAGCTGTATAGGGGGCTGCAGGCTCGCTGCTGGAAGTATATTATTCTCCAGAAGTCTTTTAAACAGCAGGGCTTCCTCCACTCTAAATGGATTTAACAACATGAGCTTTTTGCCACATGAAACGACCCAGGCGCAGTGCGAAGGCAGGCGGTTTACAAGCCGGAGGCCCTGCTCACTTGAGTGGGAGTGATGCTCAGACTTAAGTGCTTGCCTGAGGGCAGCCATACTGAATTGGAAAGGCTTGGACACTTTGGTAAATTTCTTCTGGTTTTCAGCCTGCGAGGTAAAGAGTTTGTCCAGGGTCTGCTGAGACTGCTCAGACTCAGGGGCTTTGCGTTTCACGCCATGGGGTCTGTTCAGAAAAGAATTGAATTTCTGATGCTGCTGGTCAGGAGAGACGCCAGCTGATGCACGATGCTTCTGCTCGTTGTAGGACTCCAGGGATTTTTGAGACTTTTCCTCATATCTGAGAGAGAAAAAAGCAAACAATGAGCAGATGCAGATAAGATTTAACCCCTTTATACATGAAAATATAGAATCAATATGCAATAAAGGACCAATAAATGTACAGGTTAGGGAATTTATCGGGTACATAGAGAATGTTACACTTGTAGAGATGAATTACTGCTGTCTTCCGTAAACAATATGACATTCTGGAGAAAACCTTTTTTCCACTTATAGAAAAAGGCCGTTGTAGATAAGAAAACACTGCCTGCTCTGTTACTGTTTCTGCTGCCATATGTGGATGGTTGCGACAAAATTTTATGTCAACAGCATGAATCCAAGGATCCAGCAGTTCAGACTGGTGGTGGTAGTGTCACGCTGTGGGGAATATTTTCTATTTTTGTATACTTGGGCTGCTGCTGCCACTGTTGTTCTGAATGACAGGCGGTTAAGCCTTGATAATGCACCCATAGCGTACTCCGCCTCATGTTGTTCCAAATTCTCCTGTGATCCTGAGAGATAAACACGACAGCTGGATAGGTGCTGCTAAGGGCATGTTAGCATAGACACGGTTGTTTTTTGTAAAGCTGGCATTTCCTCCCTATCCAGATTGCAGGTAAATATGTTGTTTAAGAAAGTAATATTATTATTAATACAAGGGTGCGTGTGGGAAATAAGTTATTCTCATTATTCATTCATTTAATAAGCTGCTTAATTCTAATTAGGGTCACGGGGAGGCTGGCGCCCATCGCAGCTGACTCTGGGACAGGGCGCCCTGAACAGCTCACCAGGGCATTGCAGGGCCAACACACATACATCACTCACATTAACTCTCACACCTAGGGGTGATTTTGGGAATTTTTAAGGGAGAACATGCAAACTCCACGCAGAAATGCCCCGAGCCCAGGAATCGAACCCGGCACCTTCTGGCTGTGGGGAGGACATGGTACGCACTGCTCTCTCATTAATAGAATTACTATTTTGGATTAAAACTAACTAGTCCTTGTTTAAACAGCTTATGCTATTTATTTTACTATATATCATAAAACTGTGGAATAAAAAATAAAATATTTTCTTTAAATTAATACAAATTGACCTAAAACTGACTATAATTATGCTAGTCTTATTTCCTATTGTCCTTATCTTAAAATTAGCATTACTGCAGTTTGTTTTCTGTGGCAGTATAATAAATATTTCAATGCACAATTTTAAATTTTTGGAGTTCTGACCTGCCTCGGTGCCATGGTTAAAATACGTAAATACACTCAAATTTTACTTTAGTTTGACTTCTTGTGTTTCTGTGTTGTATTTTCTACAACTCTTAATGGGAGTTAGGGAGCCACCGTAAAGAGAACTGAGGAGACACAAGTTCAACTGCGTCTGTAAAGATTTAGAAAAATGTAAAACAAATAAACCATAAAAAACTAGTTATGGTTTGCCTCTTGCTTCTGTTCCTGTGTAGTGCATACGAAAATAATTATGCACCTCAGGCTCAATGGATACTGCTGAACTGAACAGTCCCTGAGGTGTAAACGACGCCCACCTCACCTCCGGGGCATCTTGTTCTAATCTTCTAATCTTGTTAATTAGATCTTTTATTAGGTTAATTGGGATTGCAAAATTTTCACATTCGGTTTCAAAACCTTTCTTATCAGAAGTATGAGGTTTAAGATAAACACTTCTCTTCTAAGTGAACTATTAACAGGCAGCACTAATTAAATATCCCAATCTACACAAGGAACCCAGAATGTTCTCATGTGTGCCTAACTGGCCTCCTGGGAGCCGATATAAATCATGGTGCAGAAAATTGCACAAACTGCCAAGATAAAAAAAACATCTGCTACCTGTGAGCAACTGGGGGCTAAAGAGAAAACCAAAGCCTGTAAAAGCACAGGGACGTCTCTTTCCCGCTTTACAACCTGACAACCACTGGACTAAACCTTATCTATGTGTAGAGGTCAAATCACTACATACACCATATCCCACCATAACACCACAACATAAAGATTGTACAGTGTTTAAAGTGAACATAAAACCACCAAATGCATGTGACAGGCCAAAGTTAATTAACCAGAAATAACTTCATCCCAATACTAACATTGATAATAATGATAATTTAAACACTAAAAGGTGGATTATCAAAGAAAGGAAGACAGAAAGAGTTTTTTTACTGAAGAGTAAAGAAAGAAAAAAATGAAATGAAACACATTTAATAAATAAACTAAATAAGTATAGAAGTACAAATGTGCAACAAGGAAGAAAAAAAACAAACAAATAATACATTTAAAGAATGAAGAAAGAAAAAGATGAAATACAAAAGAAAGAAACAACAGAAAAGAGAAAATATAAAAAAAAACAATGCAAAGAAGTACAGAATGAAAGAAAGAAAGAAAGAAAGAAAAGGAAAGGAAGAAGGAAAAACAGGAAAAAGAAAGTACTTTCAGGAAAGAAAGAGCTTGTCGTGGGTTGCAGTAGTCAGTTCAGGAAGTAAGTGGAGGTTTTATAAGAGGCCGGAATGTTGTATTTTTTTTCTGATGATGTAGAATACATCTTGTGACGAGTCTATCATCACACCTCGTTGGGTAACTGCATTCTCCAGACGGACAGCGATGGCATCAGAGCCGAGTAGTTGTTGAGATTCTGTGTCTTTACTCAGGAGTAAAGGTCAGAAAGATAGTGTGATAACTGAGAGAACTGGGAGATGGATGGATAGAGGGAGGGAATGAGGGAGGGATGAAAAGAGAAGTAATGCAGTGTAGAAGTGGAACAAGAATCAATTATTCCTTATAAGCTCCGTTATAAGCTTTATCATATAAAGAAATGAAAAGTGGGAAGAGAACCGAGCCCTGAGGTATGCCAGTGACCTCTCCGGGACAGATGGCAGGACTGTTGTTCACAGATAATATCTAGTAGGATCTCATTAATATGCACTTCTTCTAAATGCGTTTCCTGTTAATATGCCCCCACCCCTTGGACCCCAAATTTGTAACATGGGGATGACCAAAAAGTGCATTTTGTTGTAATTTTTCACTGAAACTGACCATATTTAGGACTGAAATTGACCATATTAAAGCAATATGACAGCATTCTGCTTTGATCCATGGTAGCGTTCACGCCTGCGCACAAGCGCGTTCACGCCTGCATATTAGCTCCAACACCTGTATACACAGCACTCCACACCTCCCCTGATCTCAGCTGTGTGTATTTTAATACGTTTGCCACCTATTGTGCTGTTTTAAGCCTTTTTCTTCACACACGAGCATCTTCTTCATACATTTAAGGGTCAACATGACCATATTTACGCTTTTGAGAATAAGACTTTTCACATGTCTGACTCAATATGCCTTGAGGTGCATTGGACCCCGACGTGCGAATATTAACAAGACTCTACTGTATTTACTCATTCAAAGCACCAGCATTCCCTGCATCCTCATCAGAAGCTTTGCGTTTCCTTACACTTTTAATGAAAGGTCATGTATGACAGGATGAAAGGTGAAACCATGGTTAGAAATCATTCTTCACTTTTTGGAGGAAACAGGAACGGCAGTGGGAATACGAGCTGCTGGATCATCAGAGCGCATGGACTACAGGACTGGACCGGAGTCACTGCTGTAGTCATCACTTCTTTATGACACTATACTGAATTAGCACAGAACTGCGAAAGCCTCATGGTAAATATTGCTTGTCACACGGTCGCACTGCTACCTGCTGCTGTGGGTGGAATTGTGCAGAGGTAGGAACTAAATGAAGGTTTTGGTATAAGCAGAGGATCAATGGTACAATCCTGCTTCACAGCATCGAAAGCAACTGAGATCTCGAGAAGGATCAAGACTACAGACAAGTTTTCCTGGCAATTCCCAACTTTTTCCCCAAATATTTTGTTTTTCTTTATATATATATATATATATATAAAAAGGCAGTCTGTGGAAATGCTTTTTCACTGCAATATTTACACCAGAAAGTAGCATCACTTAAACATGTGAAGGGCAAATACACCGTTGTATTTATTTTTAATGACTAATCTTTGATATATATATATACACATTGCACTCAAAACAGTAGAACCGAACATTATTTGACGTTTTACATCATAAACGATATTTTTTGACCTCTGCCACGGAGGCTAAGCTTCAGTTAGGCAAAGTTCACCTTTGATTAAAGGTCAGGCGAGGCTTTGGAGAGGGTAGACTCCATTACATTTTGGAGATGATTCAGATCTAATTCTGAATACAGGAATTCTTTAAGGATTCTTTAACACTGTGAGGAGAGAGGGGAGGGTTGACACGGAGAGACAGGGAGAGTCACGACACTGCAAAGACACCTGCCGCGGTCGGCATCCTGGATCCAGGATAGAGGACGGGAAGAATGGGGAACCCCAGACACCCATCTACACATACACAGGCTGTTTTTCATACTGTATACTCGCTATAATGACATTACATATAACTTATTATTTATTGTTCATTGCTTGCTACCATCCAGATTTCAGTGACGGTACAGAGGACGTTTTTCATGATGTTAAACCTGCTTGCTGGTTGTAAACCTGCAGTTGTAACTCTCTGTAACTAAATCAGCTGTTAAAGACATACAGCACACAATGCACCAACTGCTCGAGCCTGTCAAAGTCCTCAATGATGTATATTTAAGGGGCTTGCTATAAGCTTTACAATAAACTATTCTTACTTTTTACCCACCAAAGTGCTAGTTAAAAATATAATAAATAACAAAAACACACTGCTGAATTCTTATTTCCCAACACTGTAAATCTGGAACTTGAATGTTGTACTGTGATACTAAGGTATTGGTTTTTTAAACAATGTACTCTGGCACATCTATAATAAAAAATCTCAAAAAGCTCAGTACATCAGGCCCATGTGTGATGCGTCCGTGCAACATGAAACTCAATTCCTGAAAGGCTGTGCCACTTAACAGTGGCTGGAAAATGAGCTAAGCATTAGCTCAGGCTTATTTATTACTGCACAATAGCACGCGAAAAGTCATTACTTTTTCCATACACCCTCCCATACCTTCCACAAATGCCCCTGGCTATAGTGATGCATATTTTCCATCCATCCAATTAGACTAAAGAGGCACGTAACATCTCGGATAATTTTTCTTCTTCAGGGCAACTATTCCCTAAGAGGGTTAATGGTCCTGTTTCACTTTCAGAACTATGATGATTAAAAGATGGAACATTTATTTGCCTATTCACTGGTCTGTAAAAGGATTCTGTAATTCAATAATGGCTTTAGTCGTCTGCCTGACATGAGTTCTGTTAGTTTGGATACTTAACAAAACAAAAAAAAAAAACAAAGCAAAGACAAATACTACTCTTTACAGTGTAAGTTTTAAAGTGAAATGAAAGGCAACACGTTCAAACTCTCCTCTTACACATAAACATATGTTTAATTTTCATTATCAGGTGGTTTTTACTTACATTTTCTAAGTTGCAGCTAAAATCTGTTTCATAGCTTTAACCTGTTTGAAAACACCACCATTGGGAGTTCATTTCACATCCCACCCCCACCCCCATGAATCCTCAAAATCGCAAAAATAGTACGTGAATTTATCAGTGCATATAAGGCAAGATCGTGGCAAGAAGAAGAGTATACAGATATTAAACTAACAAATCAAAAATAAAATAGCGCGTATGGGTATGGATCGTATGTCCCACTGTTAATTCATATGCAAATTGCTTCCGAATTACCCCGTGGTATACACATGAATCACGTGACTTTTCACACTGCAATGTTGCCCCACTGTGTGAGGATTCATTACTTGTCAGTCGCTTTAAGAAAAAGATTGTAATAAATATAGAGCATTTTATTGTGAAAGGACGTATGCAAGCTTTTATTAAGTTTGGGTTTAACTTCACTTTGATTTCCCTTAAACAATACCTCAAAAGAACGGAACTGGAGCTGAAATAAATTTAGAGTGAAATGAAAAAGAGAGACTTTCAAACTTTTCTGTTATACTGAAAATATGTGAACTTTATCATCAGATCGGTTTTACTTACATCTGCGAAGTCGCAATCTGCTAAAATGGGTTCGATAGTTTGCGTTAACCTGTTTAAAAACGCCGTCATTTGTAGTCCGTTTCACTCTCGTGAGAGAGTGAGGTCGAGAGAATAGGACGTAGATGCATCAACTCCAAAAACGCAAGATAACAGAAATAATAACTATACAGGTTTTAAATAAACAAATCAGATTCAAACTAGTAAACTTCTAAATAGAATAGAGTTGGGAGCATCATGGGGAACATAATAATATATTACATTTACCCACATCAGACAACCGTCTGCTGGTTTACACGAACATATCATACACATTTAACGCACACACGTCTGGGATTGAGAAGAGAAATGCCAAGCAGCTGGACAGGCTGGTGAGGAAAGCTGGCTCAATGGTTGCCATGGAGCTGAATTCCATCATGTCAGCGACAGAGAGGAGGACCCTGCGCATTGTGGACTAGGCTTCCGCTAGCTGTTCGCCACGGTCCTACTAGCTAATACTAAAATATTAAAAATATGAGTCATGTGCCAATTGAAAAAATCGTACATATGGTGGCACTGTACCATAATGTTTAGTCTCAAGTTTAACATTTAGTGCCAAATTAATAAACAGCTCGGGCAAAATATAAAGCGTTTGCCTTTTTAAGTTTCAAAACTGCGTTACGCGTCTACCAGCTATCCGAAACCAAATAAGGGTAACTGTTAGCCACGCTGGCTAAGACAGTCAGCATGCTAGAGGAAGCCGAGATGGACAACGCCTGGCATTCTCTGCACTGCACATTTAGTGGAAGACTTCAGCACTGCTCAGAGCAGAGACTAAGGAAGACTGTTGTACCCCAGGCTAACGGTTATACGGATAATAGGGAGGTGAGGTTGACCATTAGGCACTGCTATACATCCACCTGCGTTCCATCAATAAACCGCTGGGCTATAATTATCACAGACATGTTTTTGTATTTTACGTTCCAAATCTTGTCTGTTTGTTTATTCATTCACTCATTTGCTGAACCGCTAAATCATAGTCGGGGTGTGGGGAGGACGGAGCCTGTCTCAACCGACTCTGGGCAAAGGAGGGTTACTCCTTGAACAGCTCGTCAGGACAGCACATACACAACCATTCACACTCACGCGCAGTTTGGAACAGCCGATTGGCCTAACGTGCATTTCTTTGGACTGTGGGAGGAGTACTTGGAGGAAACCCACACAAGCACGGGGAGAACATGCAACCTCCACACAGGAATGGCCTCCCTGAACCTGGGACTCAAACCCAGGACCACTCCACCACCGTGCCGTCCTTCTTGTATGTTCGGTATTTTGGTACATGACGGTCTATAATGTGTGCTCGGTATTTTGATATTTTTAATTATTATCCCTATTCATACTGCCCATTATTATATACCCTATACTTGCCAGGCCATCGCAGGGCCAACACATGTACAACCATTCACACCCACACTCACACCTTGGGGCAATTTGGAACAGCCAGTTAGGCTAACATGCATGTCTTTGGACTGTGGGAGGAAACCGGAGTACTTGGAGGAATCCCACGCAAGCACAGGGAAAACAAGCAAACTCCACACAGAAATGCCCTGAACCCGGGAATCGAACCCAGGCCTTCTTACAGTGAGGCGGACGTGCTAACCACTACGCCACCGTGCTGCCACGCTGGGGTGTACTTTTAACTAATCAACACAAGGATTATTTATTTATAATATACTCCTTTTCAACGGAAAACTCTCCACTGCATTCACACTGTCTTACGTGAGACTCTGTTGTTGTTAAAAATACACCATGGCATTCTCTGGAATCCTGAATACCTCTTTTACAGCGGAAAACATTATTGACCACCAAACCAAATAATCAAATGCAGTCGTCTGGAAAACACAAGTGTAGTTCATGTCAATACCTCTTGCTTTGGACAGCAACCTGAACAAGTCAAGCAGACTTTCCACACCATATTTTATTCTTGCAAGTGGCAAGTCTATTCCGCCTCCCCTCCCTTATCCCCCCCCTCCCCTCCCTAAACCAAGAGAGTGAATCACAACAACTGGAAAATGCAGCTTTGGGAGTGAAATCTGGAAACTTACTTCTTTCTTTCTTCCTCCCCGAGGCTTTCCCATCTCTCTTTTACAGCAGCAGTGACATCCTGCAGACTGGCTCGTGGCTTCTCCAGCAGGACAGACGATCTGGTGTCCTGCTCAAACAAAGCGAAGGCAGAAAGTGGCTGACGCACGGAGCGGCTGCTGATCAGGTCGTAGGCTGTTAATTTGGCCATTTTCTCCACGATGACATTTGAGGGCCTTGTGCATGGGCTGCTACTGGCAGGTTTAGTTTCCGGTGCAAGGTCACCCTCTTTCTGTGCTTCTGGTTGATGGACCTTGACAGGTTCGAGGCATTCTCCAGTGGTGGGATCAGTGAAAGCCTTACCCATGGCCCAGCTCTCTGCTGAGATCTCACTGAGCACTTGGTTTACCAGTTTATCATCTGGTTCAGCTGTAGAATTCAGAACTATGTTCTCAGTAAATGATGAATCACTCAAGCTTGTGTTGATCACCCAGTCTTCTGATGAAGAAGACGAGCTTGTGTTTGCAGTACCAGGTAAGGACGTCCCGACGTCCTTTTCTTTGGTGTCTATGGCAGACTTGTCTGGCACCACAGGTGGGGCAACCACGCGAGGATGCGACGCACCCTTTTCAGGCACTTCATTGGGATCAGTCCGAATTTCCACGGCAGAATGAGACTGACCTTCTGCCCCGCGGTTATCATTCCCAACAGAATGAGAACCATACAATGAGATCAGTACAGACTCCACTGCCAAAAGCACAGCATCCTGCAAGGAGAGCCATTGTGACCAATAAAAAATATCAGATTTGTGTGTGGAATTTCAATGAAAAAGAAACCATGCAGTGAATTTGGTGGAAACTTCTTTTGTTTTTCTACCTTGTTCTGTAACATCACTTGCAATTTGTCAGGTGTTACATTAACATCCACACTCGAGGCAGGGACGGTGATGTTCAACATCAGGATAGGGAAGCGCCGACTGGCTGCTTCGTTATCCGAATGAGCCGAATTAGCAAAGTAGCGCTTCACAAGCTGGAGAACAAACAGTCAAAACTTCAAATTAGAAAGCTTGCAATATAAACGATGAGATCAATTCCTCTTAGAATTATTTATCCATCCATTATCTATACTGCATATCTGTCAAGGTCACATGGGCAGCTGGAGTCAATCCATGCTGACTCTGGATGAACAGGTCGCCAAACGATTGCAGGACTAATACAGACATCCATTCACACCTACAGGCAATTTAGAATAGCCAGTTAAGTTAATGTGCATGTCTTCCGACTGTGGGAGGAAACCGGAATGCACAAGGTGTAAGTGGACTTCTGCCTATACTGCCTATCCACTGCGGGTTGTTTCACAGGTGGGCTGGAGGCAAGCCAAGCTGACATTAGGCTAGGGGCAGGGTACACACTGGACAAGTCACCAATTTATTTCGGAGCTAAAACAGTGACCATTCACACTCACAAACCACAGTTGACCTAATCGGCAAGTCTTTGGAGGGACATTGAAGCCTTTGTTGGAGGAAACTGGAGTACCCAGAGGAAACCCACGCTGACACAAGGCAAACATGCAAACTCTACACAGATAGGTCGCAGTCAACAGGCAGACACAGAATTTTCTTGCTAAGTCAGTTTGCAATAAACCTGCTTGAGACCTTCGGTAATGTGGTTTAAGACCAGGCGGGGCATCCTGTCATATATAAACATCATTGTGCACCCGATCAATGGAAATTAATGGCACCATCATCATGGACAACAGAAATTTTTTGCCACCTCTCAAAGTTCAGATTATCTCGACAATTGAACCGTTTAATTTGACTAGGGTCAGGGGTAGGCTGGAGCCCATCTCAGCCAGCGCTGGGTGATGGCAGGGAAGACCCTGAAGAGCTCGCCAGGATTGCAGAGCAAACACATACACAACCATTCATATTTGCACTCAAACTTAGGGGCAATTTGGAACAGCCAATAAGCCTAATGTGCATGTCTTTGGACTGTGGGAGGAAACTGGAGTACCCAGAGGAAACCCACACAAGCACGAGGAGAACATGCAAACTCCACACAGAAACGGCTCCATACCAGGAGATCACGGGGTGTGCTTAAAGGGCAAAGATACTGGTCCAAGACAGTGTGGACAGGGTATTAGTAAAGATGCCACTGTCAAAGTCACTCAGATCCAACATTTTCCCATTTCTGATGTTTGGTGTGAAAATTAGCTGGCGGTGGCCGGCTTGAGCCGATGTTATGCATGTTATGTTGTGCTGCTGCTGACACATGATTGGCTGGTTGGATAACTGCATTAATAAGCAGGTGTAGAAGTGTTCCTATAAAAGTTGCCAGTGAGTCTATCAAACATTACCCGTTAGCATCATTAGCCTTGTAGCATCAAACATCAGATCAGAAATGTTTTCCATGTAGTTGCATAGCATTAGAAATAAACACATGAACGTACCTTCAGGATGTCTTTGTGATTCACAGGCCGACTGTTCACATAAATATACGTCTTGTCTGAAGTACTGGAACTTGTCGCATTGAGATCGGAGTTAGGCTTAGGAAAGTATCCCTCGATGCTAATCTACTCAAACATGAGAAGAGTGATTGCGTAGAACCAGGGCTCAGTGGGTTCAGTAATTTAATGCTAATGTCAGTAGGGAGTCCTGTACTATCTGGGTTGGAGTTTTCAGACTATGCTTGTCCTGACAGACACACTTTGTTGGAAATGTTCTACATCTAGTTCTAGATCATACTTTAAATTCATGTGTAGCCCAATCCAAAACCCCCATCTCTCCCGTCTTGACCTGTATGATCCTTGTAAAATGTCAGTGCACAAGGTGTACCTTGGAAAAAAAAAAAAAACCCACATAAATTCACAATGCTGAGTCTCTGACCCCCATCTGGCTGCCTAATTAGGATTTCCCAGGGCAGTCAAAATGCATTTGTCATCTTGTAACCAGGCATACTTGCCAAGCTCCTACAATCTGTGAAAGAATTGCATAAAATAAAATAAAATATAATAAAATAAAAGACAGTAAACGTTGCAAAACACAGGGTACGGCAGGGAAAGTATTGAAATAAGAAACAGTTCCAAATGAGTCGTATATTTGGATACCTCTGAAATAAAAAAGTAGATAACACTTGTTGAAAGTTAATCTCAATCAAATCTCGAGAAATCTGTTTGCGTGCAAACAAATTTATGGGTGTTTTATATTTTTTTTAAAATAAATCTGAGAATGATGATATAATCACTACCCAAGTGAGTATGGCACCTCCACGGCTTTAAACCTAGTTTCTTTCAGCATTTCAGGAGTTTGTGTTAAACATATGAATTCTGGTGCACTGACCGGCCAAAAAAGTTGCACGCTGATATTTTCATGGGGAGCCTTTATTCTTGCTTACAGCACGTTACCGTCGTGCCACTGTTTCAACATACTTAAGCAGCATAACATTTATTTCCATCCAGTGTCGGGTTCATTTCTCACCAACGTCTTGAATCGATGAGGGAAAAACTGAACCCC
>JAQMYF010000012.1:2749722-2764201 GCA_030014195.1 Neosilurus mollespiculum | reverse complement strand
CATTTTATTGCCACATTAATGTTGCTGAGCCTCGACCGGACCAACCGGAGCAACAACGCCATGGAGATTACATGCTGTGATCAAGGATAAATGCTGTCCTTGAAAATATTAGAGTGCTCAACATTTCTTTGGCCAGGCAGTGTATAATTTCCCATTGCACAGGAAAACTGTTTTCCACCTCTAACACAAATCTGATAATAAACGGCACAAATGTTTTAAAATTCGCTAGTTTTATAAGAATATATTTATTAAATTCTTATCCTTTATTTTTCAAATTACTCACTCACTCATATGCTGAACTGCTTCATCCTACTGGGTTCACGGGGAGGCTGGAGCCTATCTCAGCCAACACTGGACAAAGGCAGGGTACAGCTCGCCAGACCATCGCAGGGCCAACACACACACAACCATTCACACTCACACCTAGTGGCAGTTTGGAACAGCCAGTTAGCCTAATGTGCATATCTTTGGACTGTGGGAGGAAACCGGAGTACCTGGAAGAAACCTACGCAAGCACGGGGAGAACATGCAAACCCAGTAGAGAAACTCAGCAAACTCGGCTCGTGAACCCAGGACCTTCTTGCTGTGAGGCGGACGTGCTAACCCCTACACTGCAATGTCACCCAGTTACCAAATAACCGCCCATAAAATCAATGACACTGAAGGTATCAGCCTAAGATTTTGCACGTAGAAAGAAATGAATTTGAATGAGATTCTAAATACCTTGTAAAAAGTGCTGTCTTTTCCTTTGCAACAGTTGGCCTGCAAGAGGCCATTTCTTATCGTCATCTCAAACAAACTTGGAAACCAAGTGCTTGTTAAGTACACGGCGGTTTTACAGCATTTGGTCAATTACTGCGGCACAGGTGAGCCTGTTCCTGGAGCTTCCCAGACTGAACGGAAACTATTATTCCAGGATAACAGGATGTGGATAACACTGCCAACAAAAAAAGTCCTCTGCCATGAAATTCAATTAATGTCATTTGGGAAAGCAGCACAATGACAGTGGATGGAGGGGGAGAAAAAAAAATGACCTGGCTCATACGAAACGGTTTTCAACATGACCCGGAGCAGTTTTAGCGAATCAGCCAAACAAGAAGTCCAAATAATGGAGAAAAAGTACAGTCTTACACTAATACCTCCCCAGTGATTTATCGTAATCATATTTCTACATTTCCAAATGATGCAGAAATACACGGAGAGTGTAAAACCTCTAATGCTGTGAGTTTTAATTTAAATCCACTGTGTTAACTACTGAATTTCTAACTTTCCTATATCTGTTCCGACAGCACGGAAAGCATTTCCCCTCCAGTATAAACAACACCCCGAATAAAGCCAAGTGGCGGCTATGAATGGCATCCTTCCCCGCTGTATGACCTGTATGAAGCACCCTAACGCTTCGCTGCGCTCTGCACGTGTCACATTCATGAGGTGGATGGGGCTCGAGAGGGTTAGGAAGGATTCGCTTACGTTCTTGGCACGGTGTCCGGCCTGATGAGTGCACTTCTCTCATGGATAATGACTGATTGCTGAAACAGACACGCTTGAGAAGAAGGCATTAAGAAAAACAAACAATAAATTTGTTTTTCTCCACGTAACATGGATGCCGATTCCGAGAACGTCTTATAAATAACAGACGCGTCCTCGTCAGGGACACAAGGTTTGTGCAGCATGAGCCGTCCTGCATGCATGTTCTTCTACACGTTCAGCAAGGGGCCGCGCGAAGGAAATTCCAAGTGCTTTCCTGTACAGAGGGCTGAACATATGGTGCAGCTATTAAAGCGTTTGAAACAGGCATCCGCACAAGGTCAATCCACCTGACCTGTTACACCTGTTACTGCGAGAGGCCATGAGAAGCGAGGGAATTCTCACTGTATTCTGGATATACATGTTATTAGAAAGACCCCGGGAGTATCAGCATGATGTGATTTAACGTGTACACATTCATGCACGTCTACACACTAAAATTCACAAGCAACTTTTTGTGTAAAACAAGTTGCTCATGTTACTGTATTGTCTTTTATCTCTCTTTATATGTTATAATTTTCTTTATATATTTGATACAGATAGAGTAAGGAGATGCTTTGATCTTGACTGTGAACACTGAGAACGGTTATGAGATTTGACATTTTATGCTTCTTTTTTTTTTTTTTTTTTTAATAAAATAAAAAAGAAACCTATTTTTGTCTAGCATCATCTAGCAGTTTTTCATGCAATGCTACTATTCCACACTATACCGCTTGCTATATTAATGTCATATTAGCAGAGCTCCTAAGTGGGGCCCCTAAGGCATTGAAACATGACTTGGATGGTTGTCCCTTGTCCTTGCCACCACAGGATACACCAATAAAAAACAGAATTATTATTAATAATGAAACAGAAACCCAAAAAATAGAGGCTCATACACCACCACTCAGACTTGCAAGAAATAAAAAAAAGATACAATCTGACTCAAGTAGGCAGACAAACTTCCACCAAGCAAAAAAACAAAAAACAATAATGGGAACACACTCGTTATACGGATAATTAAATTAACAAGACAGGAGATATAAATGAAGGCGGAAATCAGCGAGTGAGAAGCGGCGAAAAGAAAACTCAGTGTTAACCTTTCCTGCTTTCACTCCAGACCGCAGTTGGGAAACACAAGGAGCTTTATTTATTTATTTCCTGCAGGGCTGAAGTTGATCCCGCCCTTAAAGGATCCGTGCTACTATTATAACACCAGCCTCGGACACCTATCAATAAAGATATCCATCAGCTCAGCCTTTAGGGTTAGGGTTAGGGGATTTTACTAAATCTATACATTATTAACACCTACGGACAATTTAGACTATCTTGTCTTTGGACTGTTGGAGGAAACCAGAACACCCTGAGGGAATCCACACAAACACATAGAGAGCAAGCAAACTCCAAACAGAAAGTATCTTGGGAGATCTGAACCCAGAACCTCCCTGCTGTGAGGGGGCAGTGCCAAACAGTGAGTCACCATGCCATAGGGCAGACGGGCTATATAAAGATTACACGTGCAGTATACTCTATTCATAAGTTTTGGAATATTTGGAATATTTGTTCAATATGTATACAAGCATCAGATCAGACTTCATTATAAAAACAACAAAGAGAAGAGAAACAGCATCCTGGGTGTGATGAACAGATAAGGGTTTTGGTATGAAGATGTCAATCAGAGTGTAGATATTTGCAGATGTAATATTTAAAAGCACAGCTGAAAAGTCTGGTATAAAAGTATTCTACAGGGTTTTCGAAAATAAAATCCATGCAACCATCCACCTAACCATGTCACCAATCTCTCACAGGGTTTCTTAAAAAATAGTATTATATAACTGAAAAGGGTTCGGCATGTGTTCCCCATCGAAGTGTTCTTTAATTTCTTAAATCCACTGCATGATCAAAAAAAAAGTTGCACACGCTAACATTTTGTTGGACCACATTTAGCCTTGATACCAGTGTGTAAATTGTCAAGGCGTTGTTTTGACGAAGGACCTCACAACATTAATTTTCATCAAGAGTCTGAATCGGTGGGAAGAAAATCGAACCACTCCATAAAGTCTTCTCCAACACATTACAAAGACAGTTGGTTTAAGATTCGGACTCTGTGATGCCAGTTCATGTGTGAAAATGGTTCCTCATGCTCCCTGAACCATTCGTTCATTCATTTTCTAAGCCACTTAATCCTAATTAGGGTCGCGGGGAGGCTGGTACCCATCTCAGCCAACTCTGTGCGAGGGCGGGGTACGTCCTGAACAGCTCACCAGGCCATCGCAGAGCCAACACACACAACCATTCACACTTACACTTAGGGGTGTTTGGAACAGCCAGTTAGCCTACTGTGCATGTTTTGGACTGTATGAGGAAACTGGAGTACCCGGAGGAAACCCACGCATGCACGGGCAGAACATGCAAACGCCACTCAGAAATGCTCCGAGCTCCAAAATCGGACCCGGGACCTTCTTGCTATGAGGCAGATGTGCTAACCACTGCGCCACTGTACCGCCCTCCCTCAACCACTCTTACACTGTTTGAACTCCAATTTTATATCTGTACCATCAGAGAAAAAAAAGTCCATTGATGTGAAAAGTACGTTCAGGTATCATCTGTCTTCATTTTCTTACCACATAATGTTGCTGAGCCTCGACCTGACCAACTGAAGCAACATGCCATGGCAATTACTTGTTGTATTAAAGGATACCGGTGCTCCAACAAAATATTAGCATGCGCAAATTTTTTGGGCCCCCACTTGCATCCAATATTCCTGGGATTAAGTTTAGATGCAATAGGACCCTGATGGGGATATATCACAAATGATGAATAATTCAAAGTTACCAATTCGTAGTTCAGTTAGCAACGCAATTAAAATACGGAACCAGGCAGCACATTTGATGCTTCTGATTCGTTTATTTAATTTACTGCTTGCCCACTGCTGACTGGATATTTGCAATCATGATGACTAGGTCCAGATGGGTCCGAGAAGTTGTTACTTTGAAGATTTTGTTTGTTATGACAGTGATAAGAAGAAAGTAGGGCACCATGTGTCCACTCACAATAGCTTCCTCTCCAACAGCGTGAGGAGATTCATTTGGTCGAAGTGCACAAATTGACGTCACTGTGCTCCAGATTTAACCGAGCACTACATCGCACTCCAAAATGCATGGTCTGCCCTTCATGAAGCCGAAGGAAAACAACTCGCAACAGGAAAAAGGGGTGAAAAAGGTCAAGGGCTTATGTAAGGAACTGATCTGAAGGAGGACCTCCAAAAAAAAAACAATATAAAAATGGGTTAGGAACCGTGCTCCACATCTGTCGGGTGGGATTAACAGCGAGCAGAGCGGGCATTTAACACATTACACCTGCCATGACTGCACAGAAACAAACTTTTTCTGGGAGATCAAGTACGCCAGAGAAAAATGTTCAATCTCTTGCATGCTGAAGAGACAAGAGAACAAAAAGGTGTCGTAAACAGGTGGCAGGATCCGAATGCTGGTCGTTCATTGGCATAACAGGCGATGTGAATGCTCCACAGCTGAGCATGTGACCGAATGCCCGTTCTTTGCGTGCGCTGCCCAGGGAAAGCATAATTGGTGCCAGCACAGTGGGAGAGCGGCTCTGCGCCAGCCTGGCCATGCTGTGATCCTCTGACATACGCTCTTCACATGCACCAAGGCCCCCATACTGGCTGCTACGAATCGATGCTACATTCAGTGCACGCTTTTAATGCATAACATTTTATTACAGTGTGATGCAGGACACGATGCAATCAGAGAGCCAATGCTGTCAGGGTCGCATTATTTATTCGAAACGGGACTAGCTTTGGAACAAGGTCAAGAGTGGAAAAACAATAAAATAGTCCGCGGCTGTAGAATAGTGGGCATAGTGTTAATACAGACATGATGGTCTATGACGTACAACATAGTTTCTGATGTTTGATAAAGGGATCATGGAGAGGATACTATTCATATCAGGCCGTGATAAAAGAAGGGCATACTGAAGATACTGAAAATCTGAAATGCGTGCGCACTATGCTTATGGTTCTTTTTAATGTACAGTTCCCGACAAGTAGATGAACAGGAACCCTACATAGAACTATTAAAAAAGGTGACAGACACAGAACCTGATCAGGAATGAACGTAAAATAACCACATTCAGTCCTGAATTCATGATAACTGTGTATAATGCTATGTATAATTGCTAGATAACGATTGAGCTAGCTAGCACACAGCTCTTAGCTCAGAGAGAGTGACGGCGGAAACAAGGGGCGGTTGTCAGGCGTATCAACATTTCTGTCAGATCTCAAGATAAATGAATAAAAATAAACATTCAGTAGTACTAAAATTAAACTGTAATTACAGTTAGCACTTCGACAGAGCGCTGCATCTTAAATCTACTGATTAATTCGAAAAGGAGCTTCATTTTCTTGTTGTTCATTTTAACAACAAGAATTTTCTACCCTTTTCTGTTGGAATAAAGAGTTACAATTTATGAGATCACAGTTGCCAGAGAACTAAAAAAGTAAAAGGATATTAATAATCTAATCAATTAGCTAGCATTAAAATATCAACATTTACCTCAGGATTTGTTAGTAAATTACTAAGAAACAATTTAGTACTAAAAGTTTTCAAATTTTACACCAAAACAAGCTTTAAAAACAATAACTTCAGGCACAGGGTTAATATGGATGCTGAAAAATGCTAAGTAATAACTGAGGCTAATGATTTAGCTAGCTCGCATATAGAGGTTAAATCTGTTCATAGATAAAATATAATAATAAAATAACAGTAGAAACATTTTCCTCAGATTTCATGTTAATTAATGATGTTTTCTAGTGCAATGAACACACGATGTGGCATTTGTTCATTTAGCAGTTGTTAATAAGTAATTACAGTGTAATTACTGTTTTAGTCATACTGAGGCTTTTATTAGCAATTTACCAACAAATCTGAGGTAAATGCTGATGTTTCCTGTAGCCTGGTTTTGTCTACTGTCATTTTATATCTATGGGTTTTTTTAAATTAATCGCTAGCGGCTGTGTTCTGTGTACATCACAATCCACCAGATGATTCTACGTGAATGATGATATAACATTTATTCATAATTATAGCTTGATTGCTTTAAAGCTTAATGTAGTTACAGTGTAATTTTAGTCATAGTTCATCTTTTTTGAGAAATTTACCCACAAATCTGAGGTAAATGTTAAAGAAAAAATGTTTATATCCTTCACATAGAATCATCTCTTGGATGGAAATAAACACAGAGAACGGCAGCTAGCAACTAATCTGGCTAGCTTACCCGGTTTAAAAGCACCATAAAGATATCACGACAGTAGAGACAAAACCATGCTACAGGAAACATCAACATTTACCTCAGAATTATTAGTAAATTGCTAATAAAATCCTCAGCATGACTAAAACGTAATTACACTGTAATTACTTAGCAACACCTGCTAAACAATCGTGAAATCCTGCGTTCATTGCACTATTAAACAACATTAATTAACATGAAATCTGAGGTAAATGTTGATGTTTCCTGTAGCCTGGTTTTGTTTATATTGTCATTTTGTCTTTATGTTGTTGTTGCATCTAGCTAGCTAAACTAGTAATTTACCAGGTTCATTTATGAAGTAGATCTTGATGTTTAATCAAAATTTTATTGTCATTCTGTCTTTATATTTTTGACATTAGCTATTTTCTACTGAATCTCCCAGTAAAAAGCTAAAGGGTTTTCAGGCTGAACTCTGTGGCGTGACCAAAGTTTAGCCATAAAATGGCTAAACGCAGGGGGCTTTTCATTCAGGGACTACCTGGGCAGAATGCTGAGTCATCCAAAAAGAAAGAAAGAAATATCAGCACTGAGAAATGCACAGGCAAGGGCGAAGAGAAACAGTGCTCCTGGGAGTGGAGAAAAGCCCTTCGCAGTACAAGTGTTATGTGAGTCCCTAAGTTCTGCGGCTCAGCAGGAGCCGAGCAATGTTTTAAGTCAAATCCAGCACAACGTGACATGTCAAGGCTCCACTGTTTATTCATTTGGAGCTTTTTAGAAACATGGCCACGGGGAGAAAGGGGTTCGGAAGCTGACGACTGTTTCAAAATTCACTTTCTATTTTTTCTGGTTTGGAGAAGTCAGCATTTTTTCCCCCCATGCTGACTGTACAGGGACAAATACAACACTAAAGCAAACTTACCCAGTTAACACCTTCAACAAGTTATAAGACTGAAATCCAGAGGAAGGTTAACAAGTTCGTAAGTGAAAACCCTGAATGAGCTGTGGTCAAAAAAAAATATTAATCTGGGTTATTACCTCTTTCAAGCAGGTTTTTACTAGTTCAGGAGCTCATATGTTTTATCTTCCATTATTCATTAATTATGGCTGAATACCATGGATTTCCAGCAAAACCACCCCAGCTCACAGGCTTAGTATCTCTTATTCACCTGTTTTACATCGTGTTTTGGTTCTGCATCTGTTTACAAGAATAAGAACAACAACAAAGACCGTGCGACTGAAGGAATGATAACTTGTCTGCGTGACATACCGATTCGTAGAAAGTGAAGTCTGAGATCAAGTGTTCCGTGCTCTCGTCTGTTTACTACAATCAGGGATCACTGACCATCGCATCCAGGACTAAGCAAATGGTTTCAGAAAGACACCATGGCCGACTGATTTTATATTCAGTAGCTATCACTGTACTTCCGGAGCAACTTACATTTTTCTCTCATTTACACAACCGAGCAGTTGAGATTAAGGGCCTTGCTCAAGTACTTGGTGGTACTGCTTCTCAAACCCCGATTTTCTGATCATTAACCCAGAGCCTGACCCACTGAGCCATGACTGCCCAAAACTTGACCAAAAGTTCCTGAACCAAGTTACATGGAATTTGGTGGAAGGGTGCGGCATGGAAAAACGAAGAAGCCATCGGGTCTTGGAGTGGATCTGAGTCACAGGGCGGATCCACAAATTTATTTACATTTTCACTAATCATATGGTCTTGGCGGAAGTCTGCGATCAACAATGCCATACATGTAGATGGCAGTAAAGTGCAATAGTGACAAAACAGCCCATGTAGAATATACACTGTCCGGACATATATAAAAAAAAAAAAAAAAAAAAAAGTCGCACACACTAATATTCTCAAGAAATGCATTTAGCCTTGACCACAGCATGTAATCTCCATGGCATTGTTGGTCAGGTCGAGGCTCAGCAACATTAATGTGGCAATAATGTGGCACCTGCTCACTGGATCCAGTCCCATCCACAATACTCCAGACGATCTATTAAGATCTTCTCCCCTTTACCTCCACTATCATCAATAACTCTATATCATCTGGTCATGTACCAACAGCATTCAAAATGGGTTCTACCCATCTTAACAATCCATCAGACATCCGCAACTACAGAACGGTATCACTTCTTTCTTTCCTTGCTAAAATTTCTGAAAGCACTATTTATAATCAAATGTCTTTCTTTTTTTTGCAGAATAACCTTCTTGACCCTAAGCACTCAGGAGACTGCACTCTTCTCTGTCAAAGAGAAGCTACATGCTGCAAGATCAACCAAGATGTAATCAGTCCTCATCCTCCTTGACCTTTCAGCAGCATTTGACACGGTCAACCACATGACTCTCTTGTCCATCCTCAGGAGTCTAGGAACAACACCTACCCACTAAGTTTGACTAACAGTGGTATACCAGTATAAGAATATATTCACTGATAGTGACTTTAAAGCACTTCTGTAAGTTGCTCTGGATAAGAGCGTCTGCTAAATGCTGTAAATAAAATGAAGTCAGCTGATAATCTGAATGTACTGAATGAGCAGGTTATCACATCAATGGACTTTTTCTTCCCTGATGGCGCGGATATAAAACGGGGACTCAGATAATGAGCGAGAGGTTCAGGGAGCACGAGGAATCATTTTTACATATGTATCAGCACCCCAGAGTCCTGACCTTTCCTTACTCTTTTTGTACGTACGTGTACACCCCTTTCTCCAGTACAAACGAAAAGACTCTCCAATTATCTTTATTACATTTATCCAGAGAGCTTAAATACTATCACTCGGACATGAATTTGAGATTTATAGACAGGTTCACTTGACTTCAGGAGGCACAGCTGCCTGGATTAACACAGTAGTCAGGAGTGCAGCGTGAGTTAAAAATGTACTCTGTAAACCTTGAGGCACCCGATAAGGTGAAACACTTCTGTGTTTGTATCCCAAACAATGGGTGAGGAACTGACTCCATGTGCCAGAGGACTGGCCTGAGGAAATATTTAAGGTGTGTAGAAAACTGAGCTCCATGGCTCATAAAGAAAATGAATATTCCCCGGTTGCTCCGTTATTTGATAAGCTCAGTAAATAGTGCAGGAACATTAGCTTTACCTTGGTACCCATGTTCTTCTGATCGAAAGACATAATGCTACAGCTATATCTTAGGGGTGTTTAAAGGTGGTTGAAGTTCTAAAACAGCTGAAGAAAGTCTCACTGTCTAAAATCACCACCATCACCACTGCCACCACAGGTGTGGGCGTAACCATGGTTCTCATATTTCTATCATTTTATGTTGATAAAAATAACAAGCTGAGCTGTGGAACCTAGAGCTCTTGCTGTGCATGATCACTCTTCCCACCATTTCCCAGAGCATCACTGACCTCTGCTTGCTCGTGGCGATGTCGGACGGGTAACAGGTTGGCGGCGGTGGAGGATCCGAGCACGGCCATGAGAGCCGCGGCGTGATCCGATACCTTGGACTTCTGCCACAGCACGGTCTGAAACAACACGGTAAAAATGGGTCAGGCTATTTTCTCTCGTCCTAAAATAAGACCACCTGTAGGACTGAGTGCTGATACATACACACAGATTACAAACAATTAACTTTTAAAAAGGAACAATGACTGAAAAGGAACAGAAAACGGGAACACCATGAATAGTAGGTGAAGCCAGCTTGGGTCTTAAATGTACTTCATGCGTTTTATTTAACCAGCTTTGCCTAATTCTTCTTTAGTGCCTGCACTATTTACCGAATAATTCAACACGGACATGGCGAGCTCTGGAGAAGCAGCGAACATAAAGTGGCTTAAAAGGAGCCCATTCACTCACCAGGTACATAAAAACAGGAAATATGGTGTTCTCTCATTCATTCATTCATTTTCTAAACTGTTTAATCCTAATTAGGGTTGTGGGGAGGATAGCGCCTGTCTCAGCGTCTCCGGGCGAAGGCGGGGTACACCCTGAACAGCGCCGCCAGACCATGGCCAGTGTTATCTCTTGGAAACAAAATGAAATCAGTCATGACGATTTATGAAGCTACTCCTGTACACAAATCTCAAGGATATTAGTGAAGAGCGCCATCTTGAGGCGAGCCAGAGAGCAGAATTGTTGTTTTATCAACATGGCTGCTAAAAGGTTTGCACAAGCACAGAGGATGCGAACAAATAAACATCAGTAAGTTGTAAATTCACTTCAGACATGTTGGATGTAATCTATGTGTGTGTGTGTGTGTGTATATACAAGAGAGAGAGAGAAAGAGAGAGAAAGAGAGAGAGAGAGAGAGAGAGAGAGAGAGTAAAATGTATCATGCTAGTTACTTAACACTCCAACTATTCTACGAATCTGTGTTGCCCTGCCAAGTTATCGTGTGTGCACAGTACTGTTCCTCTGCAGTCTTGTGATTGTTATTGCAAACAGACACAGAACTAAAACAAGATGTAGAACAAGGACATACTAAGCCTGGAGGCTGGAGTGGTTTCACCAGGAAATCTTTGTACTCATCCAAGTGTAAAACACACTAGTGATTGTGCGTCTTTAACCTCATGCCGTGCACCTTCTGTAGATTGGAACGCCGTTACATTAGAAATGCACACATATTTTCACACCCATGCGTTTGCTTGTCACTGGCACTTCCACCAACCAGAAAATATATCCAAGGTGTTGATTTCTGTGGTGCATTCGGTCCATAGCACGCATCCCTGCTATGAAATACACAGTTTGAGAAGTGTAAAAGGATCGCTCTAGTAAACAGCTTGGAGAGAACTCGTGAAACCCAACTCTCGATGAAGTGCGAAGTTTGTGATATGAGACACCGCTGCAGGCATGAAATAGTCGTATGTTCCTCCTTACATAACCTGCAAAATCAAGCTCGTGAAAATCATCTAATCATCCGCATAAATAAAATCCTCCTATATGGGATCTTCATGTAGAGCTTTCTACCAGCAACACGGACACACGTTCGGCAGATTTCTCATGCAATCTGGTATTGCACTTAAAATCGAGCCTGTAAACCCCACACCACTCGGTTCGGTACATTAGGCTTGGATGACAGTTTTAGGCCTCCAGCCATCGCCTTATTTGAGTCGGCTTAGTGGCTAATCTCGCGGTCATACTGCTATATTTGGATGACGTCCAAGTTAAAGAACAACTCCAGGCTCTTTTTTTTTTCTTTCAACTTGGCCTCAAAACCTTTTACTGCATTTAAAGGGTAGACAAGATTTCACCAAAACAACCTTTTAGCTCAAATTCTGCTATAATAGAAGTCTTGAGGTAGTTTTTAGGGGCAGGTGATATCTGCACAAATTATATACATATTAAAAAAAAGAAGTGAGTTTTTAAAAATTGGGTAAAAAAATCTCTAATTTCGTACAATTATAAACTTAAGTAAACTTAAGTTTAAGTAAACATTCCAAAGAACTTACGTTTTTTTTAAACATTATTCTCTCAAGGACATCAATTCAATTCGATTTTTTTATATACTCCCTGGTGGGGTGTTTCGAGCACGTCCAACCGGGAAGAGACCCCGGGGGTGACCCAGAACACGCTGGAGGGACTATATCTCTCAGCTGGTCTGGGAATGCCTCGGTGTCTCCTGGAAGAGCTGGAGGAAGTGGCTGGGGAGAGAGACGTCTGGACAAATTGTTATCTGGGAAAAGATAACTGACTGACTGATGCAAATTAGGTATGACACATTGATATAAAGCTTGGATGGATGTTGCAGGGATCCGTGGCGCTTTTGGTGTCTGTTGTTAATCCACTATGCTAGCCTGAAGCAGAGCATGTAACACAAAAATCCAATTTAAAGAGGAGATTTGATGCTTTTTCCCCTTTTTTTGACCCATAAATGTTGTTATGGTATTGAATAGCTGTGTTACACCACGCCAGAATATCAAATAGCGAGGTTAGCACACATTTAAGTTTTCCCTCTGGGCTGTGTGATGGCCGTAAACACAAAGTGTTCGCTGTTTTTTTGGGCACACTAGTACACCATGGATTGTTGGGAGCCCCCTCCCCTCCCAGTCGCAGCTCTATCTCCGCCTATCCCAGTCTGCCTCCCAGCACACTGAAATTTAAAGTGACCAATCAGAGCAAAGCAGGCACAGAGAGTGGAAACAGCATAAATGTGAGGAGGAAGCCAAACAGGCCGTCCAGTGCACAAACTAAAATTCAAAGTGAGTGTTTCATTAGGAATCAAACCTGGCTCTCCATTGAAGTCCGTAATAAAAAATAAAGGTCTGAAAGTACCTGGGCATAATATCTGATCTTTAAACACATTTCCACTGACCACACCCACAAGCAAGAACCTATACATGACACAAGGACCTTCGAAATATTCATCTTATGTAAAGTAGTTACATGCTTTTAAGCACAACATCTGCCCCTAGACTAGACTATGAAAGGTGAGTTTACATGTTAAAGCACAGAGATTTTAACTCTGAGTTTTGACTGAGACATCAACTACTGATATGCTGAATAAAGACACTGATACAATAACAAAAATAATAATGAGTTTTTCTTTAAAATGTCACTTTGTCCATTTATTTTACCACATCTGCCTAAGAGAAGTTTCTTCTAGGTCCATTTGTCATAAAGGAAAGCCAAAATGAACATGACGAGGGACCAGACTTCAACTTCAGCTTTCCAGGAAAGTAGGAAAATGATTGGTGGAGGAACATTCCCTCGATACGAGTGTGCTGTCAGGATTTAAGCTATGTCTTGGCAGGATGTTGTGTTTGAATAATGAGGTTGGATTGGTGAACACAGGAAGGGTAAAACTGTATAACGATACAATATAGAGAAACACAGCCAGAGAAATTGATACTTCTACACTGGGATGTCATTTAGAAATTACTTTTATATTTACTATAATTTCTTTTTTTCTTTTTTTTTTTTAAACGGGGCAGCACAGTGGCACAGTGGTTCGCACGTCCGCCTCACAGCAAGGGTTCGATTCCCAGGCTTGGGGCGTTTCTGTGTGGAGTTTGGATGTTTTCCCAGTGCTTGAGTAGGTTTCCTCCGGGTACTCTGGTTTCCTCCCACAGTCCAAAAACATGCACAGTAGGCTAAACGGCGGTTCCAAATCACCCCTATGTGTGAGCGTGAGTGTGATTGGTTGTGTGTGTGTTGCCCTGCGATAACCCGGTAAGCTGTCCAGGGTGTACCCCACCCTCGCCCAGAGTCGGCTGAGATGGGCGCCATCCACCCCACTACAGTAATAGGACTAAGCGGCTTAGAAACTGCATTTTTTAAAACTAGGGTCAGACTTCAGCAAGTGCCCTTTTAAAACATGTCAGCAGGTACATAGTAATAAGCTGTGATGAGACTAACAGACACTTTTTGTAGACATTTGTCGCCACCAAGTGGCCAACAACATTATTACAAGCAAAAAAATATCAACCTGTGACAGTGCAAAAAACCTGCTGATAATTTCTGTATAAAGACTCAAAGTGAGAACACTTATACAATTCTATAGATGTAAAATTAAACTCCGCCCACCCCACTTCACAAGATTATAAGTACATTATTACAGAAATCCACCTGACACCATGAAAGCTCTCATGTTCCTTAGCGATGATGTAGTACTACAGATCACGATATACAGTATGACACCGCACTGCGTGCTTCATCAGGACTCCAGTTAAGCAGATTGTAGATCTGAGCCCAACCTTATTATGTGTGAACACGATCCTCAGCTCAGGTTTGATGATGG
>JAQMYF010000012.1:2718487-2734960 GCA_030014195.1 Neosilurus mollespiculum | reverse complement strand
TGTGTGTATATGTGTGTGTGTGTGTGTGTGTGTGTGTGTGTGTGTGTGTGTGTGTGTGTGTGTGTGTGTGTGTGTGTTTGCGTGTTCACACTAACCATCTCACCCTGTGTTGTTTCTCTCAGATATTTCCTAACGAGCTTCTACACGAAATACGATCCGGCTCATTTTGTGATAAACACGGCGTCACTGCTGAGCGTCCTCATCCCCAAACTCCCCCAACTGCACGGGGTACGACTCTTCGGGATCAACAAGTATTAATCTTACACACCCAGAGAGACATCCACGCTGAGAAACACTCTCCATCTATCTCTCTATCTCTCTGTCTCCAATTTTATCTCTCTGTCTATCTTTCTCTAACTCTCAATCTGTTTGTCTATCTGTCTGTGTGTGTGTGTCTCTCTCTCGCTCTCTCTCTCTCTCTCGCTCTCTCTCCTGCGTTCTCAGTAAGGATGACGGATGCAGGTTGCGGTTTTGTACAGAGTGTAATTTCGAGTCTCTTTGCCCAGTCGCACCCGGAGCCGTACGTCGCGGTGTCTGAGCGTTAACTTGAATAAGTAAATATTTTTAATTTTCTTTCTTTCGGCTCCCTCATGGATCTGGGCTGGCCCGGGTTTCACCGGTGAGGTGGTGTTGGTTTAGTTTAATTTAGTGTGTGTGAGTGCGCGCGTGTGTGTGTGTGTGTGTGTGTGTGCGCTCTAATCTGAGGCTATTGTTGTGACATTTTTAAAGGTTTTAAAGGAAAAAGGCCGGTTCTTTATAAGAGTCGGGCCCTGTCATCTCTCCAGCGTCTTTACAGAAAGACTCGCATGATGTTTTGTTGGAGAATGAAAGGATTGTTAGATGAAGTATTGTGAGGATTCAGAAATTAAGGTTTTAGTGTTTACGGATGCGAGTGTGATGGTGTTTATGTACTCGGTTATTAGGACGGAACTGTGAATCTTTTCATGAGCAGAGCAGCTTTTTTTTCCAGCATCTCTGTTTGTTCATGGTATTACTGGAGCTCAAACAAACCCTGTGTGTAATAAAGGCTGATTTGTGCTCTCTTTCTCTGACTCTGTGATTTTTATTCCTCAATAAACAGGAGTGTGTGTGTGTGTGTGTTACACTGATATCTGCATTAATAGTGTAAGAATTCAAACCCGTGTTGTGGAGGTCACTCATCGGTGACGGAGCGAGGTGAAGTGTTTATTTCCTCTCAATAGTTATTGAATTTTTTTTTTTTAGCAAAGAAAATCCAACACGCTGTTTTCTGTCACTAAAGCAGTACACTTCGTGTGGTAACGTCGCCATGGCAACACGTGATGCTCTGTTCAGCAGAAGCTTCTAACCATCTAATCTGAATTTTAGACACCGTATTTGGCCTGTCGAATTTGTGCCACTGAAAAAAATAGACTGTATTTTTAAGGCTCACTTTTTTAGTCTCGAATTTGTGAACATTCATTCATTCATTCATTCCTCTTCTTCCGCTTGTGCCGGGGTCGGGTCGCGGGGGGCAGGAGCTTAAGCAGTGAAGTTCAGACGTCCCTCTCCCCAGCCACTTCCTCCAGCGCTTATTTTTGAACACAAGAAAAAAAAAAAAAAGCAAAAAGGTGTGATTAAAAATATGAGGTTCTGAATTCATAGGCAAAAAATTCAGATACTTAATTTTGGTGCAAAAGAAATTCAGTGCTAGAATTTCAAAGGCTTTTAAATTTCAAAATGTGATGAGACAGATTTGCTTCCATAGTATGCTTCAACTTTTAGTGTGAGACTTTTAACTGGTTGAAATGGATCAGACACCTTACAAGTGTAACGTCCGTCACGGTGGATTTGCCCACATGATATTTAATGTATGTCCCTCATCTATAACCCTGATGGTTTAGCCAGGTGTCAGGAAGAGGACAGCTTTATCTCTGACGCTGGAGACTCCTTCCTGTTGTACCAGCTGCAGCGTAAGCTGTTGCTATAGTAACAGTAATGTAGGAACACAAGTGCATTAACATAAAGATGTGTGTAAAAGAAGCAATACTGCAAGTCATATAAAAAAAACTTTAATTTACAACCAAATCAGATTTTAAATTAATAAAATTCTCAAGCGGGAAATCAATCTGTTAAAAACAGCTTTAAGAAATGAGTCACTTCAGCAGAGTCAGTTCCTCGCAGGCCTGTCGCATGACTCCTTTATAAACCTCGTAATGGTGATTCAGCTCTTTCTGGCAGTGAATTTTGTACTTGGTGCCCAACGCACCATCCGGAGAAGCTGTTCCGTAGAAGACTCTGCTGACCCTGGAGTGGACGAGAGCCATGGCACACATCACACACGGCTCTCTGGTGACATACAGATCGTACCCGGTGCAGATGTATGGCTGGACAGCTTGCTCGGATGCCGAGGCTTCGTGGTGGCCTGCGGAAGGCTGTAGGTCCATGGTGGTGTGTCTGCACGCTGGGTGTTTCTCGTATCGATACACACCTCCTCCTTGTGAACAGGCCACGAGGTCGATGCACACCATCACAGCATGGTGAAGAGGGTGATCTTGGGTCAGGTCGTGACCTACAGCGATAATCTTTCCTGATTTTGGGTCGACCATCACAGCACCCACTGCCTCCATTCCTTCGTCGTGTCCAGATCTGGCGGCCTCCACAGCAGTCAGCATGTATTCCTGAATTTTTGCTTTCTGGCTAGACGTGAAGAGCTGTCCCTTCAAACTCAGCGTGACTCGTTTGTCCTCGTGGAAGGACGTCGGCCAGTGACAGCTCGCTCGCTCAAACTGCGGCCTGGTTAAAGGGGCTCGGGCAGGGATCCGGACAAGGAAAGGTTCTCCCAAGCCTTCGAAATTGAAGTCTTTCGCACTCAGGAGATCCGCCAGGGCTGGACGCCGAGGCGGAGACATGAAGGTGGTGACGGGGGCATCACTAACAAGGCACACGATCACTTCTAACGGATGAGGGCTGCTCTTGTCCTGGCAAGCTCTCACTCTTTTGATATGCTGGAGATCGGGTAAAGGGTGGACCACAGACAGATCTTTGACCAAACGGGAGGTTTGGCGTTTATCAGTGATGGGGGCAGCGTAGGCCTCCAGTAATGTGACATCTTCAGACATTTCATCTGACAGGACAGGAAGGACATGCCAAGAGTCTGGATCGTCCTCCATACCTCTTCTCTTTTTCACCTCTGGCTCCATTTTAAACATTTGAATTAGTCAAAGGAACACCCTCCCATGCCTCCTCCCATGTATTAATAACTTATTTTGGTTGCAGACTAAATAAAACCACGTGACACTCCGCGGCACATCAAACGAAACTGTAAAATATTATTGAACAAATAAATTATTTTCTCAAATTATACTCTGAGGAAAAGACAACATTAAAAACAAAGAATTTTCTGAAAAATAAAAATCGCACGTTTGAGCAAAAAAACAACAACCCAACTGTACTGATAAGTCCGTCATTATTTTACAAATCCCTGGAAACAAAGTCCATTATTCAAGGTTCCGGTGTTTTCTACCAAATTTGAAAATATTGTAGTAGAAAGAAAATCATTAAAATAATTATGTTCCTATGTCGTTTGACAATTGCCATCATAGTAATATTTTAAAAGCTTAAAGTATTGACAGTAAAAATGTCTACTTTATAAAACGGAACAACAAAAAACATGTACTGTTGCACACCGGAGGTATTAGTCTGTGTGGACGCTTTTACCCCCCACTTATATTCTGCGATCAATAGAGCCCGCCCTCTTTGTTGGGATTGGTTAATGCTGTGAATTCCTGGTCACTGAGTGGAGAGATGCTGTAAAACTATCCAATCCGCTTTTAGAGGTAAACTGACAGCGAATCACAAAGGAGGAAACTGGATTAGAATGAAAACGGGTATGAAATGTTTAAAAGTGACATGAATGTGAAATACATCGATTATTTGCAACGTGTTTATCCTATATTTTTTTGTGTTTTTGGTTAAGCAGCTGTTCGTGCGGGACAGGTCGATGCTTAGTGGAATTATTTTCGATAGTTAACTGTTTGTGTGGGGTTTTGTTTGTGTGTGGTAGGTGATCTGGTTCAGGCTGCAGGATGTTTACAGGTACAGGACTTCACTGCAGGTTAGCTTCCTGCCTGTTGATGGGGTTTAAAACTCTCAGAGGAGCCCCTCAGATCAGACCCTCATCCAGACTGGTGCTGGGGATCGAGACGAGCTGTGATGAGACAGGAGCTGCTGTTCTGGACGAGACTGGGACCATCCTGGGGGAATCTTTACACTCACAGAAAGAAGTGCACCTGAAGTAAACACACTGTAACAGCAAACACCTGTTAGAGAGCTGATCCCACCTGGTTTCAGGAACAGATCTCATATAAATCACACAGGGATCACACAGGGAGCCCGCTTCCTCCACGGCTAAAACAGAGTTGGTGCTGAAAAGGGTCTGGTTTGGGTGAAAAGTGTGATTTTCTGCGAGGATTATATGATACTGCGCTTTCTTTCTGCAGCCGGTTGAATCATGTAACACTGCATCGTCCAAACTCGAACCAAAAGTACAAAACACAGTCTGTTTAATCGTTGAATTCAGTGTAGAGTCCGTAACGTTTGCTATTTCAAGTTTTTCACGGGGACTCCGCCCTCGCCCAGAGGTGGCTGAGATGGGCGCCAGCCTCCCTGCGACCCTAATTAGGATTAAGCGCTTCGGAAGATGATTGATTGGATGAATGAATCTTTCAAGGATCTTAAGTGTCATACAAATGAAACTCGGCTTATTCAGATTTCACACAATAACACATCATACAGTAACAGTACAGCATTCTGGGATGCATCATTTTTAAGAATGCATCATGGATCTGACACGGTTACGGACACTACAGCGCTTTAACAGAAACACTGTCGTTAGTCATTTTGGGATAAAATCTTTTCAACCAGCATTTATTACAGGACATGTGTCTCTATAATATTACAGCAGTTTCAGGATCAACACTGCTTTTGAAATATCAATAAATTGCATTTAAAAAATATATATTTTTCCAAGTGAAACGGTATAACACTGAAAAACTGCCATTTTCGTGGAAGATATAAAACCAGATCTGCAAAACGACTGATGTTTGCATCTTGAAATTTTCAGGGAAGCAAGATTGTCATCCTCCACATAGGAAAAACTTCCGAGTATATTTTCATGGCAAACTACGTCTCTGTATTAGGAGCATAACGTAAAAAAAAAAAAATCAGCACCAATACTGTGTTTTGCCCCTCAACTAATAATAGAGAGAATAGTGATAGTGAAGTTTCCCAGACGGAGGACTGAAGCTTTAATAATAATGACTTGCTAATTCATAGATATGAGCCGCTCATAACTGGGGCAGTACTTCATAGTCATACATTTAGATTTTATATAGACTTTGATCTATATTGAATATTAGATTGTAAATAGTGTAAACATTTTTTTTATGATATTCTTAATAATAAATGTGTAGTACTTTTTCTCTCGTATAGATTTTTCTCATAATATCCATCAACGTAAAGAGTTTCCTATTTGTTTTTAGCGCATTTGATCATTTCATCATGCAAGAATTGTTGGCCCTGCGATGGCCTGGCGAGCTGTCCAGGGTGTACCCTGCCCTCGCCCAGAGTCGGCTGAGATGGGCGCCAGCCTCCCCGCGACCCTAATAAGGAATAAGCGGTTCAGAAAATGAATGAATGAATCATGCAAGAATGTGCTATATAAGTCAATAAATATCAAATGTCTATATCAGTATGTGGGGTGGCACGGTGGTGTAGTGGTTAACACGTCCCCCCCACAGCAAGGAGGTCCTGGGTTCAAGTCCCAGGCTTGGTGAGGGCATTCCTGTATGGAGTGTTCTCTCTGTGCTTGCATGGGTTTCCTCCAACAATCCAAAGCCATGCACAGTAGGCTAATCAGCTGTTACAAATTGTTCCGTGTGTGTGTGTGTGTGTGTTTGCCCTGTGATGGACTGGTAAGCTCTTGAGGCTGGTCAGATATGAATGGATGTCCATATATGACCATCCAGCACCAAACCGGTCACTTGGCTTCAACCTCCAGGTCAATGGCGGTCAATGCGACACACTGGAGCCCATTTTAAACTATTTTAACGACTGCATTCATGAACACCTGTTATTCAGTGCTGGGACTCTGAAAGAGAAAATTAATCAGCAGCTTCTGACCAATCAGAAGCCAGGCTTCGATATTGCAGTGGTGTAAGAGGAATAAACCACTGAGATGATTCTGTTAAGGATTTTCTCATATTAGCATGATATAGAGTGAGTTTATTCCTTTTTAAGTAGTAAATATATGGGGGCAGCAGTGGCCTAATGGTTAGCGAAGTGGGTTTGGAACCTAAAGGTCGCTGGTTTGATTCCCGAACCAGCAGGAAAAATGTGTGGCGGTGGGGGAGTGAGCTGCACCTTCCCTTCATCCACGTTCATGGCTGAAGTGCCTTTGAGCAAGACACCAAACCCTCAGCTGCTCTCCGGGCGCCTCAGTGTGTGTGTGCTCACTGTTTACGTGTGACAAAAAAACCCCACGTGAATGATCTGGTCAGACGGTTGTTCGTTCCCTTCTGCCTCCTGTTTTTCTCAGTGAACCTTCCCGATCACATCGTACTCATTCTCCTGATCTATGAAAGCTTGATTGTGTTTTTAAGCCGTTTAGCCTGACGTAACGTCTGTACTGTATTTCTTCCACAGAGCAGGAGGGATCATCCCGCCCGTTGCCCAGCGCCTCCATAAGGAGAACATTAACAGAGTGGTGCAGGAGGCCCTGGACAGGAGCGGCGTCGCCCCACGTGAACTCGCCGCTGTAGCCACGACGGTCAAACCGGGACTGGCGCTGAGTCTCGGTGTCGGCTTACACTTCAGCCTGAGTTTCGTACGACAACACGAAAAGCCTTTCATCCCCATCCATCACATGGAGGCCCACGCTCTGACCGTCAGGATGCTCCGGCACGTGGACTTCCCGTTTCTGGTGCTGCTCGTGTCAGGAGGTCATTGTCTTCTGGCCCTGGCGAGAGGCATCGATGATTTCTTACTGTTAGGGCAATCGCTAGACGAGGCTCCAGGAGACACTCTGGATAAGGTATCAGATACACGAGTCCCCTCGGAGTGACACAAAAAGCCAAGACATGTTTGTTTAAGCTTCGTAGCTCCGGTGCAGACTAACGAATCGGGATATGTTGACGGTACCCATGATCTGTGATATACATCATCACCGGTTTGCCTTTTGATTGGACAGGTAGCGAGACGTCTGGGTCTCATTAAGCACCCGAAGTGTCGCGGTCTCGGCGGCGGACAAGCGATCGAGGTTTTAGCGAAAGAAGGAGATCGACTGCAGTTCGAGTTTAGATCGCCGATGGGGCAGCGATACGACTGCAACTTCTCCTTCGCTGGCATTCGCAACCAGGTGACGATGGCTATAAACAAAAAAGAGGAGCAGGAGGGTAATTATTTATGGCTTTATTTCGAATGTAACTGCAGGGTGAGTTTATGGGAATGTATCACTCATGCGGTGTTTCCCGGCAGGCATTGAGGCGGGGCAATTATTATCGTGTGTGCAGGACGTCGCCGCAGCAACGCAACACACCGTTGCCTCACACATCGCCAAACGCACGCACAGGGCCATTTTATTCTGCAAAACACGTGACCTTTTACCACAAAACAACCCGACGCTGGTAAGTTCACCATGCGGGAGGAGTCCAGAGGGGCACTGAGCTTTTTTAAATACACTCCAGATTTAATCGCTTCAAAATTTCATCAAATTTGGCACAGTCTTACTCTCTCTCTCTCTCTCTCTCTCTCTCATGCACACTGCCCCCTGTAGGTCGTCTCAGGAGGAGTAGCAAGCAACGAGTATATAAGAGAGATGTTAAGGATCGTCACTGATGCTACAGGGTTACAGTTACTCTGCCCTCCAGCCAAATTCTGCACGGATAACGGCGTGATGGTCGCATGGTATGGAGAGGACGTCCTCTGAAGCGGTTACTCCCTCCTGATATCCCGTTAAAGCAGTCGTTTGTGTTGCACTGCGGTGGAACAGTGCACTGTACGAATGTCTGACATGTGGTGGTGGTGGTGGTGGGGGGCACATCACAGGGCCAACACACACACACACACACACACACACACACACACACACACACACAACCCTTTACACTCACACCTAGGGCTTATTTGGAACAGCCTATTAGCCTACTGTGCATGTTTTTGGATTGTGGGAGGAAACCGGAGTACCCGGAGGAAACCCACTTAAGCACGGGGAGAACATGCCAACTCCACACAGAAACACCCTCCTCGAGCCTGGGACTCGAACCCAGGACCTTCTCGCTGTGAGGCGGATGTGCTAACCACCACGTCACCAAGCTGCCGGAAAAATCAGGATCAGTATATAATCGAGTTTGGTTTATACGACTTAGGAACGGAGTGATCTGATTGGTCCGCTTCATCAGGAAAATGAACATCAATATACACCATCAGCATCGAGGGTTTGAAAGGTGCTAATTCTCAGATATTTAGGAAGGTTAACAGTAACTGGAGGAAGTAAGGTACCTCCGCCTCACAGCGTGTGGTGAATGTGAGGTGCTGGTTTTAATTCCCCATGTGCTCGTCTTACGATATATGAGTCCATATATGGTGTCCTATTACTGTTCTATAGTAACGACTAAGTTATTATAAGTTATTAGCATCCGATATCCTATGACCTTGATTTTAATCTTTAAAGGTCAAATGGAAATGTTTCAAAGACCATATATGGTTATATCTCTTCATTTCCTAAGCCGCTTAATCCTAATTAGGGTCGCGGGGAGGCTGGTGCCCATCTCAGCCGACTCTGGGTGAACAGCTTACCAGGCCACCGCAGGGCCAACACACATACAGCCATTCACACTCACTCTCACACCTAGGGGCGATTTGGAACAGCCAGTTATCTTACTGTGCGTGTTTTTGGACTGTGGGAGGAAACCAGAGTACCCGGAGGAAACCCACACAAGCACGGGGAGAACATGCAAACTCCACACAGAAACACCCCGAGCCCGGGACTCGAACCCAGGACCTGGTTTCTGTGAGGTGAACGTGCTCTACGCCACCGTGCTGTGTACGAAACTCTGTGACCTTTTTCCTGACCTTGACCTTGACCTTGACCATGACCTTGACAAAGGTAGGGTAGTGGCCTCACCACGTTTGGTGAAAATTCTTGCGAACACATCAGTGTTGGTGATTACAGTAAAACGTAAGTAAAGGTCGGGTGGGCTGTTCTTTAGTTAATCAGAGGTGTAAGTGTTGTTGAATTGCTGAGGTTTGAGGAATGAAATGTGAGATATTTAGCCTTGTTTATTTTTTATTTCCTTACTTAATGCCTAAACGCTTTTGAACAGCGCTCCATGTGTCCTCAGGAACGGTGTGGAGAGACTCCGGGAGGGAAAAGGGGTCGTATCACACACTCAGGAGGTGGTCTATGAGCCCAAGTGAGTCCAGGACGCTTTAAGCTCTTCTGGATGGTTTTATTTTACGTATCTGTTTGTTGATGTGTCGTTTACTTTCTCCCAGAGCTCCGCTGGGCACGGATATTTCTGCAGAAGTGAGAGACGCCGCCATCAGGCCTCCTGGGTTAAAATTCAAGATGAAAAGCTAGAATTGTATCTAATATTATAGTGTTTGTTTCTAAAATAAATATGTGTAAATATGTCTGTGTGTATTTCAGCGTTTATGATATGTGAATGTGTGGTATTGAGAGTAGGATGTGATGAGTTGTTCGGTAAGGATGAATCCAGGGTGGAATCACTGATCTGACAGCGGACATGCAGCATCATCATCGCCATCATCGTCATGGAGGCTCAGGTTTTCCAGGTAAGGATCCGAAGCGCAGGAGGCTCTGGGACAAAGGACTGACTGTCCTCCTCCGGCGGGGACACACCTCCGGGGGCGGGTGGGTTCTGTCAGCGCCGTGTGACGTGTCGCACCTCTTAGGTGCATCTGGAACAGGGTTATTATAGTTCATTAAAAACTACTTCCCCGTAAACTGAAACAATACATCGTTTTATATAAAAACTAAATCAAAACCTGCACCCGCGAGTCTAACATAACCTAATCACATAAACTGAAATGAAATAGAATTGCAGGTAATGTCAGCTTGGTTTTTATTGTCGTTTTGTTTTGCGATGTAGTCGCTACACTACGTTGAGGGTGAAGTTGAAACAGTAATGGACTAGTTCCAAATCGCCCCTACGTGTGAGTGTGAATGGTTGTGCGTGTGGACTGACGAGCTGTTCTGGGTGTACCCCGCCCTCGCCCAGTGTTGGCTGTGATAGGCTCCATCCTCCCTGCGACCCTGGTAGGATAAAACCTTTCAGCAAATGAATGAATGAATCACTGTCTTCATAATGTGAATGAATGAAACTGAAGGAAAATGGATTGTTGAGTGAGGTCCCTTTATTCGAGTGCTGGTGGACAGTTGGACCCCTGTGCACCTTGAAACTGCAATGAAAATGATTTAAAAATAGCCTGTTAACGGTTCATCTTCTGTTTAAGATGCTTCGATATATATTAGGTGCATAAACAAAAACAGGTGGAGTATAGAATCATAGAATGCATGGCATGAACCTCTTAACATAAACCCATGGATTATTAAATAACTTTATAGAGTAACACTGAATTCCACCAGTCCACCTCAGTGCTGCTGAATCCTTAAATCTCATTGGTCAGAGGTCGAGTCAGTAAATCATTTTCTGACTGTATTCGCGGTCGTTCTAACAACGTTGGGAATCCATTTCTATAGTACCGGCTCTTTCACAGGGAATGGAATGAATCATATGTTGTTGTTTTACTTGGGATCCTCCGCTAAATGATCCTTCAGCACTCTGTACGTCTGTGGATTTTTCCTGCGTTCCACCATCAGGACGCGACGTGCACTCCAGTTGAAGCCGAGGTAACCGAGGGCGCTGGCACAGGCCGTGCGTACCTGAATGAAAACCGAACGTGGTATCGGTGGAATGAATGAATCTGTGTGCTGTGTTTATATCGGTTTTATCGGGTGCACCTCTTTACCCTCAGAGTACAGGTGGAAGGAGAGGCGTGCTATCACTCCCGTCGTCATGATGGCGTCTGGGATTCCTGCTCTGGTGCGGGCCAGGCTGGCCAGGAACTGAGCTGGAGTCACATAAGGCAATAACAATTCATAAACGTGTCATGTACCATGTGCATAGAACTTATTTACTAACTAGATACGCCCTTCCTTATACGTTTATCAGTTATCCCATGAAACGTAAGCAAATAGACACTGAGGCGCGTAGCTCAGAGTCCAGACAGGAGAATAGCATTTTTATTATTTGATTCAAATGTTAAATGAATTCATTCATTCATTCATTTTCTGAAGCGCTTAATCCTAATTAGGGTCGTGCGGAGGCTGACGCCCATCTCAGCCGACTCTGGGCAAGGGCCACCCGGAGAAGCTCGCCAGGCCATTGCAGGGCCAACACTCACACAACCATTCACCCTCATTGCACGGTGGTACCATGATTAGCACGTCCGCCTCACAGCAAGAAGGTCCCAGGATCATGGCGTGTCTGTGTGGAGTTGGCATGTTCTCCTCGTGCTTGCATGGGTTTCCTCTGGGTACTCTAGTTCCCTCCTACAGTCCAAAAACATGCACAGTAGGCTGTTCCAAATCACCCCTATGTGTGAGAGTAAGTGTGAAGGGCTGTGTGTGTGTTGGCCCTGTGATGTGCACAGAGTCGTTTGAGATGGGCGCCAGCCTCCCCGCGACCATAATTAGGATTAAGCGGCTTAGAAAATGAATGAATCGATGAATGTCGTGTGACTTGGCATGTCAGATTCACGTGATGGTGATGATGTAATTCCATATACCATGACAGCATGAAGAGTAGCTCTGCTAAGTGTTTGGAACTCACCTGTAATGATCACAGTAGTGTTTTTATCTGACTGCAGTAATTTAGCCAGAACCGAGACTCCTCTCGCAGTCGCTGTCACTTGGTCAAAGCCAGGAATCACTTTAGCTAGCACAATCATCCGTGATCGTAAAGCATAGCAAGAGTCCTTAGTGTGAAAGAGATCTCTAGCTACGATAGCAAAAAGGAGAAACTCTTGGCTCCTTCGGTCTCGTCATCGGAATCTAAAAATGTCTCGAATGCTTGCGCTGGAACGCCTCCCTTTTCCTTAATGGCTGCCTGCTGCTTTGGATTATTGTACGCAAACAGCGCAAGGACATGGCCTGCTTCCAGACGGATGCTCTGATAAAATGTCCTAGAGTCTTAGACAAAAATCAAATCTTCCTGAATGTATGAATGAAGAAGAAATAACAGTATGGGTCATATATAGCAGGAGTGTCATACTCCTTTTCACTGAGGGCCACATCAGTAAATTTAAGGGTGATTGAGGGCCGAATAATTACTGAACATCTATTCTAAAAGGGCAACCATAGAATCTGCATGTCAAAATGATTCGTTTAGGCATTGGCCTTCATCTTCATCTTTATCTTCTTCCACTCATTTCGGGGTCGGGTCACAGGGGCAGCAGCCTAAGCAGTGAGGTCCAGACGTCCCTCTCCCCAGCCACTTCCTCCAGCTCTTTCAGGATACATTGGGGCGTTCCCAGACCAGCCGAGAGATGTAGTCCCTCCACGTTCTGGGTTGGCCCTGAGGTCTCTTCCTGGTCTGACATGCCCGAAACACCACACCAGGGAGGCATTCGGGAGGCATTCTAATCAGATGCCCGAGCCACCTCAACTGGTTCCTCTTAATGCAGAGGAGCAGCGGTTCCACTCCGAGTTCCTCCCGGATGACAGAACTTCTCACCCTATCTCTGAGGGAGAGCCCTGCCACCCTGCGAAGGAAGCTCATTTCAGCCACTTGTATCTGCGATCTCGTTCTTTCGGTCACTACGGAAAGCTCGTGACCATAGCTGAGGGTAGGAACATAGATCAACTGGTAAATTAAGAGCTTTGCCTTCCGGCTCAGCTCCCTCTTCACCACGACAGACCGGTACAAGCTCCACTGTACAGGAGAGGCTGCACCGATCCGCCCGTCGACCCCCTGATTCATCCTTTCTTCACTCGCAGTCTCATTCCCATCCTTCCCTCACTCATTCCCCACTGAGTATGAAGCGGCCGGGTTGAGAATAAGCACCTCCAAGTCCAAGGCCATGGTTCTCAGCCGGAAAAGGGTGGAATGCACCCTCCGCGTCTGGAATGAGGGCCTGCCCCAAATAGAGGAGTTTAAGTATCTTGGGGTCTTGTTCACGAGTGAAGGAAGTCAGTTGTCCCATTTTCCTTAATTCACTAGCATTTTCTGACAATGCTAAACAGCGACAGGCTAGCATGCAATCTTTGTTGAGTCATGAATGACAAGCTGTTTACCAGAAATAGGCTGCCGCCACCTAGTGGAAGAATGATGAATTTAGGTTACATGGCAATGGTTAATGCAAACAATGTACGGTAATCATATTCTCTGAAAGCTCTTGCGGGCCACATAAAATGAGTTGGCGGGCCAGATTTGGCCCACGGGCCCTGTGTTTGACACCTGTGATATATAGGGTAAATAGGCTGTGGTAAAGACGGAGGGTTACACTATCTGGCGCTTGCAGCAGCTCCAGAATGATGTCATAGGAGAAGTCTTCTTGGTTCCAGAAGGTCTTCTGAAGCTCCTGGTTGCTCATCAAGATGCGAGCCAGAGTCTGAGATACCTGGACCTGTTGTGGGTCGTAAATTCATGACCTGCAATCTTTTGTATAATTCCGCTAATCACAATCCAGGTCATGTTCATGTAAAGTCCAGATGCTTTTTTCAGCCTCACCACTATATACAGCATATTCTATAATAATAATTCTATTCACAGGGGGATGGTATGGCAGATGCTTCACAGAGAATGGTATAAAATCTTACAGTGTAGCTATAAACAGACATAACTGTGTCACATATGATGTATCTCTGCATCCCTCTATCCATTATCTATGAACCTATCAATGTTATGTCTGTCGGCACTTGTTCTGAAGTTTAAAGCGCTCAGAATCCTGTGACCTTGATTTTGATCTTTCAAGGTCGCTCAGGGCCAAAGGCGATTATGATGTTTGAAATCAAGTATATGGTTTCCTATCTTACCCTCATTGCGTCTATGAGTCTACGTCACTTTGTTTCTTAGATATAAGCAATTTCAGTTTTAGCATGGGAATTGTGACCTTGCTCTGGCCTTGACCTTTGACCTTGACATTCCAAAATCAAACCGTCTTCGGTCTTAGGTAGGGTAGTGTCCCCACCAAGTTTGGTGAAAATCCTTGTACGGGTGTGGTCAGGATTGTGTTCATTTTCTTTGACAAACGCTGGTGATTACAAACATGTCCGCCAAAACTCTGGCGGAGGTAACCACCATTCATTCTCATGTTCACCCCTGTGGGCAATTTAGAGTAGCCGGTTGGCCGTTGGATGTCTGGACTGTCAAAGGAAACTGGAGTACCCAGGAAACCTAAAAAAGCATGGGGAGGACATGTATACTCCACACGAAAAGGTTTGTACCCAGGAGTGTTAACCACTACACCATTACATCACAACTTCCTTCCTGTTGTGGGATAGTTTCCTGTACAGTAGTGTTGTACTTCATCCCTTAGATACTTTTTATGTACCTTCACCTGGAGAGATTTATGTCTTTTCAGAAGCTCTAACGATGCTGGAACGGCTTTTTCCGCATAGATCTCATTCTGACTGTTAATAGTATGCGCCGCTCCTGTAATCAGATAAAAGCTCTTATTACATGTTAACCTACAGATATGAATAATCTCATCAACATCAGAAGACCAGTGAGATATTACCGATGCACAAGGTCCCGAATGCGGTGAGGACACCGAGCAGAGTTCTCTCAGTAGTACGGGACCCATGCGGCAGCCGCACTAATGGTGGTACGAAGTTTTCCTTACACGGTCTTTTCTGATGGGCGTGGCAGTCTCAGCAAAGGACTATCACCACCTGACATCCTGCACATCATATAACTAGACAGGTAGAAAATAAAAAAGGTGTTCAGGTGACCTGTTCCACAAGCTGCAATTTATAGATCTAGTGTGAGTGTGAGGACAACTCTGGCTGAAAAGGGTCTAGAGGGAGTCGAAGGAATATCTGCCGGACGGGAGCTTTAAAACAGACCTATCGGAATCGAGCGCCAGACACGAGGAAGTGTTTAAACCTGGGATCACTCCCTGTGACCGTGTCATGTAAGTAATGGACACTGATGGCAAAAACAAGAGGTGAGCAGCAAGCAGCTTGTTGGGGTTTTTTTTTCATAAGAAGAGCGGAATCCCGACGGACGTCTGGTAGTCCTGAGCGCCTGGGCCTGTCTGTGCGCCTTATGAGTCTAGCAGACGAGTAGCATCTCGAGACAGGAAGTGTTGCTGTCTCACAGTAGCAGGAGGAATGCTCGGTCCAAATGGCTGTCGATCAACGTTCGGCGCGGTTTATCCAGGACCTGTCATCGCCGTGTCATCGAGTCCTGTTTTTTACTGCGCTTGACACGCGGTTTTGTTAACCTCATGAGATCGTACGGGATGACAGCTTCGCTCGGAAGGTTTTATTTGAAATTTACGAGCGCCCCTTTGGACGCTGACAACAAGATGTGCTGTGGATTTTGGAATAATGCGCACGCTGTAATGAGCTGAGGTCTGTCCGGTCCCGTCCCCGCGGCCTTACCCACGTATCGCATTTTGTCTGGCGTGGACAGGAGCCGCACCAGGACGGAACGGTAGCTGATGAGCTCGGCTGTGTACTTCTGCTGCTTCGGTGTGTGTCCTGCCAAGGCCCAGAGAGCCGTCACACCCTGTTCCCTCGCCTCCTGATCGAAAACCTGTAAAACCAGAACAGAAACATGGACTCATTCTTTAGCTGTTTGCCAAAACAAGGTTTTACGCGATTAATTTTTAACCAAATGTAATCGCGTTATAGAAACAGTTCCGTTCCATTTCATCAGATTAGCCTCTTTTTTCCCAGTAGGTTTATTATCCTTTCACAGCATGAACCCAACTTTAATATTCCACTAATGTAGAAATCCCTAATTAATGAAATAATGGTTAATAGAAACTCTGGCTCAGGATCAAATCAGAACAAATCTCACCATAATTCAGTCTGATTTGATTAAAGGTGGAACAGTAATCCGGTTACCTTCATGACGTGTAGAAGATGTCTGGTGGCGGATTTGTTCATAAAGTGTTCCTGTGTGACAGGGATTTGGTGTGTTATGGCTTCCGGTGTTTTGACGACTTTCACTTGGCAAGATGTGCACCAGAGGGGTCACAGCACGCCCGGTGCAAATCAGGTCCTGGTTATATCCCTGTGAGCACGGGCCAGCTCAGCCAGAGTCAGACACGTCTCGCCCTGAAGTAGCTCTGCTTCACAAACACGCACACACACAAACACACACATGCACACGCTCTCTCTTTTTCTCTCTCTCTCTCTTTCTCTCTCTCTCTCTCTCACACACACACACACACACACACACACACACACACACACACACA
>JAQMYF010000012.1:2696511-2716511 GCA_030014195.1 Neosilurus mollespiculum | reverse complement strand
ATAATAATTCATTCATTCATCCTCTTCCACTTGTTCCGGGGTCGGGTCGCGGGGGCAGCAGCCTAAGCAGTGATTTCCAGACGTCCCTCTCCCCAGCCACTTCCTCCAGGTCTTCCGGAGGGACGCCAAGGCGTTCCCAGACCAGCCGAGAGACATAGTCGCTCCAGCGTGTTCTGGGTCGACCCCGGGGTCTCTTCCCGGTTGGACATGCCCGAAACACCACACCCAACGTAAATGTAAAATGTAAATGAAAAGTTTTAAATGTAACTGTAAAATGTAAATTTGCAAAGATTTTATGTATGTGTGTGTTTGGAGGGACTCAGTGTGTTCTGTGTCGGCCCCGGGGTCTCTTTCCGGTCCGACATGCCCGAAACACCACAACAGGGAGGTGTTTGGGACGCATTCTAATCAGATGCCCAAGCCACCTCAACTGGCTCCTCTCAACGCGAAGGAGCAGCGGTTCTACTCCGAGTTCCTCCCGGATAACAGAAGTTCTCACCCTAATATATACTAACAATAATAATAATAACAACAACAACAACAACAACAATAATAATAATAATAATATTACGAATAATAATAATAATAATGTAATAATAATAATAACAGTAATCAGAATAATAATGATGATGATGATGATAATGATGATAATAATAATAATGATAATAATATTATTAATATGACAATAACAACAACAACAATAATAATTATTATTATAATAACAATAATAACAACAACAACAACAATAATAAAACATCATGATGATGATGATGAAGAAGATGATAATAAACCATGCTTTAACATGGTTTATCATGGTGTAACTTCCTTAGTATACATCCAATTTCAAATGCAACTCTTAATTTCAAGCCTTATTTTAATGTTTATGCAAATTAGCATGTTAATTAGAGCGACAATAGTCCATATTGTTTTCTAAGAAATTTTCAGAAATCTGGTGATAAATCTATTATTAACATCGTAAACTCTCATTTGAACCTTATATTTTTCCATGATTACTAGTTTTAAGTAATAAAATGAGTTTTTTTTTTAGGATTTGACTATTTTTTTTAATTTTTTTTATTTCATATGAACAGCATTTTTTCTGGGTGTTCAAAATCAATTATCTGGTGTTCAGCTCAAAAATGAGGCTGTAGGGGGAAACGCTACCTACTTCATCAATAAATGTATATTTCACACTCCGATCAAATAAAGAAGCTACGAGTAAAATAGTGACGCACACTGCAGAGCAGCCAGCGGGCAGCTCGCACAGGTCACTGGGGTCACTGTGCTGTGCGAGCTCAGTGTGAATGCCTGTGTGGGTGGGGCATTTCACGTACCTATAATAATAATAATGATAATTATAGTAATAATAATGATGATAATAATAATAGTAATAATAATGATGATAATAATAATAACAGTAATAATAATAATAATAATAGTAGTAGTAATAATAATAATAATAGTAATAATATTAACAATAATAATAGTAATAATAATAATAGTAATAATAATGATAATAATAATAATAATAACAGTAATAATAATAATAATAGTAGTAGTAATAATAATAATAACAATAATAATAATAATAGATATAATATTATTAATAATAATAATAATAGTAATAATAATAATAATAATAATAGTAATAATAATAATAGTAATAATAATAGTAATAATAATGATTATAATAATAATAATAACAATAATAATAATAGTAGTAATAATAAAAATAACAGTAATAATAATAATAGTAGTAGTAATAATAATAATAATGGTAATAATGATGATGATAATAATAATAATAATAATAATAACAATAATAGTAATAATAATAATAATAGTAATAATAATAACAATGATAATAATAATAATAATAATAATAATGATGATGATGATAATAATAGTAATAATAATAATGATGATAATAATAATAATAATAGTAATAATAATAACAATGATAATAATAATAATAATAATAATAATAATAATGATGATGATAATAATAGCAGTAATAATAAGTCATATTAATAGAAGCAAAACTGTCCTGAAACCCATTAAACATCTTAATATTGAAATATTTCTGACTTGTTTAGTGATGGGTGGCATGGTGGCATAGTGATTAGTACGTCCACTTCACAGCAAGAAGGTCCTGGTTCGAGTCCCAGGCTCAGTAAGGGCGTCTCCGTGTGGAGTTTGCATGTTCTCCCTGTGTTTGCATGGGTTTCCTCCTGGTACTCCAATTTCCTCCCACAGTCCAAAGGCTCCCACTAGGCTAACTGGCTGTTCCAAATTGCTCCTAGGTGTGAGTGTGAATGGTTGGGTGTGTGTTTTCTCTGAGATGGTCTGGTGAGCTGTTCAGGAAGAATAGATGGCAGACTGACTGACTGACTTACTTACTTACTTACTTATTTTTATTTTTTTTAATTTTTTTTTTCTGGACTCGGGCAGCAGAGTGATGCAGCGGTTAGCATGACCGCCTCACAGCAAGAGGTTCTGGGTTCGATTCCCGGGCTGGGGACGTTTCTGTGTCAAGTTTGCATGTTCTTCCCTGTGCTTGTGTCGGTTTCCTCCAGGTTCTCCGGTTTCCTCCCACAGTCCAAAAACATGCACAGTAGGCGGATTGGCTGTTCCAAATCACCCCTAGGTGTGAGAGTGAGTGTAAATGGTTGTGTGTGTTGGTCCTGCGATGGCCTGGCGAGTGCTCAGGGTGTTTCCCACCTTTGCCCAGAGTCGGCTGAGATGGGCGCCAGCCTCCCCCCGACCCTCATTAGGATTAAGTGGCTCAGAGAATGAATGAACGAATGAATTTTCTGGACTCCTCTTCTCCACAGACTAACGCGCTTTACCATGAAGCGTTCCAGCTCTGGGCTCAAGAGTTCCCCAGCGTTCAAGTCCTTAACGATGGGACGAGTACAAACGAGGTACGGTACAAATCACGCCAAAACCATACACTCCTGCTCCAGTGTGTAAAACCAGATTATGGACAAATTATTGGAATCTGGTATTAATGATTTAACTGAGGGATGTGGCACGCTCTGTGTGATGCATTTTGGGTAAATTCAGAACGGAAGTTTATGTAATCATGGAAGATGCGGTGTGACATCAGACTACAGAACTCTTCGATGCTGGTGCTTTAGGATGAATTGTGTTTTGTTTGCACGTCTGTGCAGGAGCGACTCGGGGCTGTTGCATGTCTTCAGCTGGCAGTGAATCACTCCGCGGTGAATGATGATGTCATTGTGATAGGAGGGTACGTTTTCATGTGTTTCAACAAAGAATGTCTGAAAGGTCTTTGTTTTTAGACAGTGAGATTTATTAAAGGCAGGGGAATCACTGTGTTTGAATTTCAGCAGTGAATTATTAAAGGTCCGTGTCAATCAAGTGCTCGGTACCCTCAGCGCTACCTCTTTTTCCTGCAGCACTCACTGAGCTTTCAGTTTCTAATAGTATAAGTTTTGGAGCATTGCTGAGCTCGTCGACGTCAATTCTCCCTCACCAACCAATCAAAATCAAGAAAGAGGTGGGACTTATACCATATCACATCTGTCGGCAGTGGTGGAGAGGAAACTTCTCCTTCTTCTACTGTATGAGGCTAATGCGCATGGCTGATACTGCTTATGCCCCTTCCACATGGATACCTGCGGTACCTCGAGGAGGACCACCCCGGAGTGTAGATGCGTGAAACAGTTTTTCTTTCTCGTCCTCGTCCTCTTCCCTTCGAAGGCATCATTCTGCATCAACTGCTGAGGTGAAGATCCGCAGCCTTTTATATTGTGGAAAAAAACGTATGATCACCGTGAGCGTCGTATGGTACCACCGGTTCTTGTTGCTGTTCACAAGTTGTTCGCGGTGGTGTCACGTTGTCATGCGGAAATGACACGTTTTCGGTCTTTTCGCAGAAGTGCGGCGATAGAATTTAACGCGAGTAGCTGCAGAAGGCTGCGGTGCTGGCGGTTCTCTGCAGCAACTTGCGATACACGCGACGACAATCACATTGTGTCCTGTGGAAGCATTTCCGCGAGCTTCCGCAGGTCACGTTGCGTCGGTGAGAAAGGCGCATAAGTAGTATCAGCCATGCGTTGCAGTCATGTTATTGTAGAGGGGTTTGGGTAAAGTAGGTCGCAGTGGGCACAGAGTTGGACACTCATGCAGGATGGGTTGCATTGATGATTTTGCATTGAGCAAAAAAAAGATAACCACAAAAAATCCAAATAGTCCGCAGGGCTCCAGACGCTCCCGCCGAAAGGACCATTTCATAATTTGCCAGTATAGAACACGGATAGCAAGTTTGAAAGCCCCGGCTTCAGCACACGGCAAGTAAATGTCCGAAAACCTAATATACAGTTTTGCCTCTGCGACCTTGAAAAGTAGGTCAAGGTCACTCACACAGTCATCCTAGCACTCATAGTAGTGATCCAGCATAGCGAGTTTGAAAGCCCCAGCTTCTGCGTGTGGCAAGTAAACGTCCGGAAACTAAAGTGTGACGGACGGGTGGAACCCATTCCTACAGATAGTAAGCCACTTTGTGGGCGGGATCTAAAAATGCTTATTGATATGCAATAAAAATGCATATTCATTAAAATAAGACTTATTTTCATGTGAATAGATGAAACTATCGTGAGGAGTCATTTACTGAATCGAGTCCCTGAATGTTGCGTGTTGTTTTCCTCCAGCGACACCCTGTTTAAGGAGGATTTCAGTCTGAGGACGTTTACTGAACGCTTTGCTGAGTTGCAGAGGAAACGTGAAGATTGCAACCTGGTGCTCTCGTATCAGTGCAAGGACGAGGGTGAGTGTGATTTATTTCCTCCGAGGCGCTGGCTATCTTCACTTTTTACGTGTAAGTGTTATGTTTGTTAGCGGGTTTCTATTTACGAAACTTCAGCTTCACAAGTTGAAATCACTGAAATAATAAAACGGCTACGCAACGCGTTTGCAGAAACGTCGAAGTACGGCATCCTGGAGGTGGATTCAGACTCTCGAGTGCTGTGTATGAAGGAAAAGCCTCCGCCAGATAGGATACAGTCACGCAGCGCCGTATGTCCGTCACGCCACACATCGTTCACTTCTTTCTCGAGATCTGACAAAACTCACAGGACTTTTATTCTGCTTTCTTTATTTCTTGCTTTTTCTTTCAGTGTCCCTGTTTTTACTTGTTTTCAAAAGCAACACTTCCTCTGCTGGACGTCTTCCTAAAGGAGAAGGAGGTATTCGCGCAAGACGCTGTTATTTATTTATTTTTATTATATTGCTCATTTATACATTCTTATGGTTCCATGTAGCAACTTGGAAACGTTTTGTAAGGTGTCGTATGCAAAGAATTAAACATACAGGAATGTACGTAAGATGTGCCTACTTTTATTTTATTCAGAAGTTCATTAGTCTGATTTGTTAGTTTAATAGCAGTATACTGTTATCTTTGCCGGTATCTTGCCTTGTGTGAATGTCCTATTTGCATGATTTCAAGCTCTCGCAAAAGTAAAACAGACTCCAAATTGTGGCATTTTCAAACAGGTCAATGCAAACTATTAAACAGATTTTAGCAGATTGCAACCCAGAAAATGAAAGTAAAAGCCACCTGATGATGAAAATGTGCATACAGTATGTTCATGTTTAAGAGAGTTTTATGTTAATGTGGTTATTATGTGCCAGCTGGCAAAGAATCTACCATTTCTGAAATGTAGCTTAATAAGAGCATCCATGTCATTCATTTTGACATTACTGACTTTCAATTCAGACGTTATCTCTATCTTGTTTTCTTAAAAATTATTTCTGACGTTTTGCTCAGAAAATCTGACTTTAAACTAAGGCCACCATGCCGCCTGCCATTAGTTCAAATAATTACAGTTGTATGTTTTAGGAAGCCAGTATTTCCAGCTGTTAAACAATTATTTTTTTTAAAAATCGTTATTTGCTACAAAGGAAAAAAAATTCGAACAAACAAAGCTTCCAAGTGTAGCGTCACGTCATCATTTGGGGGTGCACGTCCGTCCTGAAGAACTTACAGCTTTACCGCATACTGTTACAAAACCCTGACACTGGAGACTCCTTCCATAAATGTGAAATAAATAAATATTTATTATAAATTAACAATTTGTTTTGTGAGATAACGTTACTATAATAACGATAACAGAAGAGCCACTATTTTGGTGAATGAATCAATTAGGTCTGACCAATCCGAATTCAGAATTCAACACCTGTCCACCCTCTGATTATAGACGAGGCCACTTGAGGAAAGAGACGCACCAGGGAACTTCCTGTCATGGCTTATACCAAGGTGATTCCCGTTACTTATTTTAATTTGATCTAATATTTATATGTTGGGTATAAAGTATCTTGTGTATTTTTTGTTGTTCAGGAGGCCGGTGTATGTTCATGAGATATCAGGACGGTTCGATGTTGGAAACCTGGCATCTTATACCGAGTGTGACAAATACTTCAGAGAACAACTTCAAAATCCAGATGTTTATTTAATATAGTACTCAGACACATCCTTCAGACATCCAGACGGATGTGGTTGTGATAGGGATGAAATAAAAACCCCCATGCTCTAATTCGTGATCAGTCTCATGCACTTTTCCGACGCCTTTTCGTGGCCGTTCTCCAATTTAGCTATTCGAGAACCGAACTGCATGGCTCTCTTGGGTAGCACGGCACAAGGTCCGAGTCCGAGCTCTACGGCCGCCAGCCGGAGGAGGAGCTTTTCTCCGTAACCTCGGGGCAGAGACAGATCTGCCTTCTCCCAAACCGGCAGCGTGTTCAGGAAGCTCACCACGTCTTCATCCAGGTAAGGAAATCTGAGCAGGCAAAGAAAATTCTGACCAATCAGATTCGAGAATTCGCCATCAAGGTGCTATAATGGAATTTTTATACAATTCAAAATAAAATGTCACGAAATAAATCCAAATATTTTACAACACACCCATTATTACCATAGCAACCACCATTTAGTTCAACACGTGTTAAATACATGAGCATGTCTCCATGTTGGTTTTTTATCAATCTCATGTTTAGAAACAGCTTGTATGTAGCTCCGCCACCCAAAATGTAACCTTTAGGGCTTAAGTGCTCAAACGTCTCAGGAAGAAACCCCTACCTGGCTTCTTTGCCATGATCTGCGATGACCCGATCATCTCGTCCCAGATTCCTGGAGGATATTCTGCCCAGCTCCATAGCCAGCTCCTTGACCAGTCCCTGCAGACCGGAGGTTTTAAACCGGACTCTGTGTCGGGAGTAGCCAGCTAGCTGCTCGTCCGCACCGATGCCCGTCAGGACAACCTGCCAGTGGATCGATATAGAAGGTGAAATAATCACAGTCGGACTAAACCAGATCCCGATGCATATATGAATCACTTGAACTCGTTTCTGAACCGAAATGTTAACAATTAAACGTGATCCCTTATACACCTTTCTCATACCTCTGCGATTCTGTCCGGTTCGTTCAAATTGGTGACATTTGCTTCAGAGTGGAAATATACTTGGTTTTCATGCTGAGAACCCGCTGCGTCATCAGCATGATTGTACACGTACTGTAACTGCCTATGTTCTGCATGTGTGACTGCAGGATTCCACCAGAGGGCGCACTTGGTCAGGCAAGTTTTCCACTGTGTTTTGTTAGCGCTACATCTGGCCGTGTCTTGTCCCAATACTGCCCCTACTGTTCGTGTGTGTATTGCATCTTGTGGACGTGTGGCGTTAGTTTTTGAGGGTGTGTTCAACAAACGCAAGATACGAGAGGCAGCCATGTTGTAGACGCAAGCGTGTGGTTAAAACCAGGTACATTTCCAATCCGATATAGTCAAAATGGTAGCATGAAGCACTGCTAGGAAATAAAATCCATATATTCCAGTTTTAAGTTGTTTTATTAACTAACTAAACTTAAGTAATCATTCAGGGTTAGGCGTTAAACCAGCTGCCTTAAGAGACCATTTTTTTAAGAATGATAGCTTTCTGAACTTTTGCGTAGGCACTCCTTATGACCTGAACCTGTGCATGTGGCAGCTACTTTGCATTTGTGACCTTTGACCTTGGCACAGTGACCTTGAACATATAAATTTTTTCCAGGCCATTGCTCGGCTCATATGCGTGATAGCTTTCTGAACTTTTGCGTAGGCACTCCCTATGACCTAAACCTGTGCGTAGGGTGGCTATTAACATGTTGAGGGTCCGAAACTGTTCGTATGCCGGATGGCTTTTGTCGTCCGTGCGCTTGAGACGTCCTGGCTGAGGAGTTACAACATTCTATAGAACGGCAATTTTTTATCTCCATAACCCTTTGGGAAAAAATTTAGGAGGAGGGGCCCTGAGGGCCAAAATTGAAAAAAAACAAAACAAAAAGAAAACAAACAAAAAAAGGAACAAGTTTTTGACTTTGATTCTTTCCGTGCGCCCTCATCCAGCCTCTGTGATTTCATGGTATATGAATGTATTATGCAGTCTTTCAAAAAACGTCAGTATTTTCAAGGTTGAATGAGGGCGCCTCCAATAGGTGCTGCCTCAAATCATGACTTCGCTTTCTGGGCTTCATTCAGGGACCTCCAACGGCTTGTGCCCTGTTTAAGCCTGGCTCGCTCATGCATATTTGGACACGTGGGGACCTTTCCTTTCTAAATATGCCTGACTGGCAGTGGCTTGGTTTGGGCGATTTTGAATAGGGGGCACTTTTTGTGGCGAAAATGCAGTTCTGGTACATTTTCAGCAGGCTATAACTCTATTATAACTCTATGTAATTAAATAAAACTACTTTCATTATGTTCCTCTATATCTCTACTTTATATGATCATAATATCGAAAAGGCTTTTTCTATCATTAACCCTTTACAAGCCAGAGTTCCCAGTGACGTCCTTCTTAATATTATTTTCCAAATACGCGTGAGTGAGCCAGGCTTAATCAGAGCGCGAGCTGTTGGATCTTAAAAATAAACCTAAAGGTTCCTACCTTTGCCATGGAGCTGTGCTGCCTCTGTTGTGTTCCCTCCAATACGAAGCCGGTTCCTCTGGCTGCAAACCACACGGCGCATCCGATACTATCATCCAGAACGGTATCTAAAGGATGCACCAGGTGGCAGATGTCCGTCACCCGCATTTCCCTCAGCTCCTCTTGAGTGACGTTGATCTCGACAAAGTTCCACTTCCGTGAAGGACTGAGACTCCTAAGTTCCCGCAAACCGTCGCGGCCGGTGATTCTGTCCGGGACGTCAAACTTGGGTTGAGTCGCCATGGCAGCATCGTGACTCGCTTGCTCTTTTTTCTTGTTCTGTTTTCCTTTCTTCCCCGGCCCCTGATTCGTCTTTGATTCCTGGAGTTTGAAAGCCACGTTGAGGAGATCGATGGGTTGCTCCGGAGGTATGTAGCGATCAGCAAGTACAGCCAGGATCATGGAATCGATTCCTCCGGAAAACAGTACGGCAACTTGTGCCTGATCGGCGCTGGACTGATGGGGAAGGTGCTGCACCCTCCTGCGAACAGCCTCGCCCAGGACATCTATGAGACCGAAAACCTGTTCCTGCTTTCCGGTGATTTTTAGAAGCTCCTTAAGATCCAGTGGTGACTGGCTGGGATTACAAGAACGTGGTTCCACGTAGGTCACAGACATGTTCATCGGGGGAACCGGGGGCGACAGAACAAGTCCGGAATGGTTCACAACGATGGAGACGGAACTTGGAAGACCTTCCCAGGAGAACTCGGAATCAAGGGGACCCCATGAGAAAACCTCAACCTTCAGAGTGTCCTGCTGTGACCAACTCTTCAAGTCCAGTCTGTAAACACCAACCGCTGGAACTTCTAAACAGCGTGAGGAGCCGGGGCCTGGCGAACGAGAAGACACAGACGTCAGGATGAAGGAACGTTCATCCAATCCCCAGCTCCAGAGCAAACTTCTTCGCCCAAGGAAATCCCTCCCAAACCAGACGCAGTGTTCCTCTTCCTGGTAATAAATAACCGCCCACGGCCCTTTCACCTGATTCAGGACAGGTAACACATCTGACGCAGTTTTGCACGCCGACAAGCGGTTAAGAAGCACCTTGGTATCATTTTCATCAGGTTCCACCGTTAAACCTCCAAACACCTCCCCGTTCCAGAGAAGAAGGTTCCCGTGGTCGTCTTGCAGAGGCTGCGGGGTCAGGCTTCCTCTCATATGGAGGACGTGAGCGGAGAAGACGCACGTGTAATCCAGATCCCTTTTTGTGACGTCGCGGCTGTGATCGGGTCCTCGGTGACGCAGCCTTTCGTAGTATTGATCGTGAAGCGTACACGGAGACGAGCTCGAACTCACTACACAACAGATCCCACACATTTCACACACTCGGCCCAAACTCCCAAACTCTACATGTCCTGGTACTCTTTCTTCATTTCGTCCAGATCATCTAAAATAAATGATATAAGTGAAAATAATGTATTTAATAAAAACCGGCCTGAGAAAGAACAGGGTGCACACAGACTCACTCTTGCAGGTGGCCAGCGTCTCTTGCTTGTCTGCGAGGAAGAAGATGGCGCTGTTCGGCTGCTGAACGAAGACTTTCTGTTGGAGAGAACAAGCACAGCTGGATGACCTTTAACCCTTTACTACCACAACCCTGAGCAGGAATAAACATTTCATCAAACCTAATTCATCCGCTCAACATGATTACATGCTGTAGAAGAGAGAAAACACCCACAATGCTCCAGGACACATTATATTTAAAATAAAATAATCCTTCCAACACTTTTCTTCTGCTTTTTTGATGGTCACCCCAATTCCGGTGGTCAAAATTTTAATCTGCGTGTTCAAACGTTGATCAGATTACATCTAATCAAATATCGGCGTAGAACCGCCGCTCCTCCGTGTTGAGACCTCTCTGAAAATCGGACGATTTAATGAACACGGGTCAGACTGACGTATAAAGGTGCATAAAGTTGTGCAAGCATGCCTCGCTCTCCAGGAGCTCAAGAATTATCAGATTTTCAGAGAGGTGGAATTGTGGGTATGAGGGCGGCATCAGCCAGCGACAAATAGCCCACAATTTGAATATTAATCTGTCAACGGTAAAAAGTTCAACAGAGAAGGTGAGACCACCACGGATCCGCGACCCGGTCCACCCGGACCATCAGAAAGACGCTTTCAGCTCCCGAGTGGCGCATCGACAAGGTGCGCGACTATCAACCCGGAGATCGCGAGTTCGAATCCGGATTGATGCCACAGCCATCTATGACCGGGAGTCCATGGGAGCTAATTGGCCGAGCTCTCACGGGAGGGAGGGATGGCATAAGCTCACTTCCCTGTCACTCACAGCGATCACCAGCCAATCACGGGCGTCTGTGAGCTCATTCGTACGAGGGGGCGGATAGCGCTTTCCCTCCGAGTGTGTTAGGCCGCCCCCAAATACGCATGCGCAGCAGTTTGAAAAGGCGGGCGGTAGCATCGCATGTCACGGAGGGGGCGTGTGCTTGCTTGCGCCCCTCCCTGGTTGGTGGTGGTCATGTGATGGGGAAGGCATGAGTGGGAATTGGAAACGACTAAATTAGGGAGAAAAATGGGGGGGGAAAAAAAAAAAAAAAAAAAAAGATGCTTTTGCTCCGTGAAGGGAACAGCGGAGGAAAATCCCTGTTTCGAGGCCGCAGACATCGCAGAAGACATCCGAAAAAGCTCCGAAACTGATACGCGTGTTTCGACGTTGCACATTACCCGTTTTCTGACTGGTGCATTTTCTTTTTCACTATAAAAATAATATATTTAAGTAAATGGTACTCTAAAACTCCACAGCAGTCTTTATCAAACGGGCCGATACAGCCGAGCAGCAAGACGCAGCCTCTTCTTCCAGCAGCAGATATTCATCCGGAGATCATGGGTGTCTGTTTACTCCGGGCTCAGTACATGCAATTGTTATGAACTTCAGAAATCCACTTTTGGAGCAGGAATGAAATGAATTAATCGTGATTTCGGAGTAGCGGGACTGAAATTAGTCTTGCTTTAGGTCTGGAGATCTGTAACCATGACGAGGCTCTAACAGATCGAACCCTCCAACCTTCATCCCAGCAGCTGCTTCACATGTGAGCGGAAGAAGGATGAAGAGATGAGATCTTACCCTGTTTTTCTTCAGATTTGAAAGTTCATCTATCACAACTTTCTTTTCTTTAATCTACAAAAAAACAAAAACAAACCAGGAGCAATGTGTGAATGTGCAGATATTCAGTCTGAACACATAAACATCAACAAATCAAAAACTACCAACATCTTTAACATTTATCTTCCACTAACCTGCTTATTACGTTCTTCTTTTCTTACAGCCTGCTCTTCTTGACCAAAATTATTAGACATTTTTCAATAATCTTCCACAAAACAGTAGCAAGAGCATGTCCGGAAATGTACAACCGGAAGTCTGAACAACCGGTATTACGACTTCCCTTTTCCTACCTGTATTACGACAACTCCCGCCTCCTTCCCTATGATTGGCTAAAAACAAAAGAGCAAGCTGCTGATTAGATGTTAAACATGCTACCCGTTTTCTGATTGGCGCATTTGGTTATTTTCTTTATCGCTATGAAAATATTATATATAAATAAATTATACTCTATAACTCCACAGCAGTCTTAATTTAATATGTTTTTTTTTCATGTTTTACATCAACAATCTAAGTAAATGAAAGCGCTTATCTTACGCTTTTCGGTTTTGATTCATGTTCGTTGAACCGGTTCGACTGAGTGATTCATCGAGAAGAGTCGGTTGGATTCGAGTTCACTCGTTGTGAATCCGTATGAACAGGGTTTTTTTTGTATAATAAAATGTAAGTGTAATAGAATTATGTTGTTCTAAGGCTTTTTTTGAAATGATGTCCAATTCATCACACGATTCAGCAGGGGTGAATTGAACCCAGCGACACCGTGCTGCTCCAAATCTTTCCATGTAGGTGAAACAAGCACGAGCTGTCCAGGGTGTACCCCGCCCTCGCCCAGAGTCGGCTGAGATGGACGCCAGCCTCCCCGCGATCCTAATTAGGATTAAGCGGTTCAGAAAATGAATGAATGAATGAATGAAACAAAGCACATCTCAAATTTCTCACCATTTTCAGAGAGCAAGAGAGAGCGCGAGAGAGTGAGTGAAACGAGAGAGCGAGAGAGCAAAAGAGAAGGAGAGCAAAAGAGAGTGAGTGAGAGAGCCCGAGAGAGAGATAGAGAGTCAGTGAAAAGAGAGAGCATGAGAGGGGGGGGGTGAGCGAAAGAGAGAGATAGAGAGCGAGAGAGAGTGAGTGAGAGAGCATGAGAGAGAGAGAAAGCAAGAGAGAGATAGATTGCAAAAGAGAGAGAGTGAGTGAGAGAGAGCATAAGAGATATAGAGAGCTAGAAAGAGAGCGAGCAAGAGAGATATAGAGAGACTGAGAAAGAGAGAGAGAGAGCAAAAGAGAGAGTGAGTGAGAGTGAAAGAGCAAGAGAGAGATATAGAGAGCTAGAAAAAGAGCGAGCAAGAGAGATATAGAGAGATAGAGGAAGAGCAAAAGAGAGAGAAAGAGTGAGTGAGTGAGAGAGCAAGAGAGAGATATAGAGAGCTAGAAAGAGTGAGAAAGATAGACTGAGAGATATAGAGAGAGCGAGAGAGATAGAGCAAGAGAGAGCTATAGAGAGAGAGTGAGTATGACCTTCACCTCTGTACACCACAGCGCGCGCACACACACACACACACACACACACCTAGGGACGATTTGGAACAGACAGTTAGCCTACTGTGTATGTGTTTGTACTGTGGGAGGAAACCATATTACCTGGAGGAAACCCACACAAGCACAGGGAGAACATGCAAACTTCACACAGAACCACCCCGCTGAGCCCGGGACTCGAACCCAGGACCTTCATGCTGTGAGGTGGACGTTCTGACCACTACAGCACCGTTCCGCCCCATTTCAAAACGTATAAACTTATTCACCTGTTCATACCGAACTCGACAGTGACAGGATCAGCCGCTTTTTAACCTGAGCCCTTAAATGCTCATCCTAAACACGTATATTCTCGCACATATCGAGTCTTAATGCTAGTTCTATCCTGATCTGCTATTCTGTAACATTTCCTCCATTTATAAATAACTCACAACCATGTACTGATTCACGCTGTTTGTGTGTGTGGTGCACTGGCTTGTGCTCGGGTTATACTGCGCGCCAGAGTCCTGCTGACCTCAGCGCTTCTTTAAAAGGCTTAGTGGTCGACCACATGGCCCGTGTTTGTTCACGTGAACCTTTTAATGTCACAAACACACCGGTTTGTTGGGCTCAAGCACGGACAGAGCGGCATGTGAAGTGTGGACATCTGTATTGATCCTCTACACGCCCCGTTTCGCTGGATCTTATCCGCGTTCATGAGACTGCTTCATTTAAAATGATAGTCACGCTTTCGTTAAGATACAGCAGATTTCAAACATGGAATCTTCTACTAGATTAATCATATCTGCTCAGATTAATCTATCATTCATTCATTTATTAATTTTCTAAGCCGATTAATCCTCATTAGGGATGCAGGGAGGCTGGAACCTATCTCAGCCGACTGGGCAAAGGTGATGTACAACCTGAGCAGCTCGTCAAGGCCAACACTCACACACACGACCACTCACACTCACACCTAGGGGTAATTGGGAACAGCCTATTAGCTTACCGTGCATGTTTCTGGACAGTGGGAGGAAACCGGAGTACCCGGAGGAAACCCACGCAAGCATTGGGAGAACATGCAAACCCCACCCAGATACGCCCCGAGCATTTCATCTAATAAATAAAAATCAAATGTTGAAATGAGATCTAATATCACACAATCAACCAGTCCTGCTAAACTCAGCCTGCTGGTATCCCGTCGGAGAACAACAGCACAGTCATCTTCCTGAGTAATATGTTTTTTATTTTTCAGTATTTGATGTGTATTTTTGGTTCTGTGAGCACCGAATGTGGCCACCCTTTTTATTTAAAGCCGCAGCCACAGGTGTCATTGTTTTTAAAGGAAAACAACAAATGCTCACGACACACCAGCGCAGTCATTTCTCTTTGTTGGACAGCGTTGCAAAAAGGTAACTTCACTAAACCACTAACCGCAGGATAAGAGCTCGTATTTCACCCTCAGGATTACATCATCCTCACAGCAACAGACTGTTTTTATTTAAAAAATGTTTCAATAATAAGAATCACATTATTATTGGTTTAATTCCCCATGTGCTCGTCTTATGATATGTTTTGTAGTATGTGGGGGTTTGACCTTTTAAGGTCTCATTTGAAAGTCCTTATATGGTTTCGGATTAGGGCTCCATAGTAACAGCATGTTTATCAGGACTCATTTCAGGGTTATAACCTCTTTATCTCCAGAGCTTGTGACCTTGCTCTGACCTTGACATTCCACAAATGAGCATTCTTGTCCGGACTTCCGTTCCTGCAGACCTGTGAAACGTTGTCCGTCACAGCTCAAGTACTGCTCAAATTCAAAGCTCACTCTAGCCAAGTACAGTCCAAATCCCCGAATGAGTTCCTGCTCCTGTCATTTTACCAGGGGTGCATCGAGTGGTGACTGCTGTGGGCTTGGGACCACCGAGTATCCCATAATGCATTTTGCACCAACCAGCAGCAAATACTTACAGTGTAATTTATATCCAATTTTGTTTTTCATTCATTAATTTTAGTTTTATTTTGTCATCTGTCTTAAAATGAAACGACAAGAGGAAGGTTTGTAAGAAGAAGTCCATCACAAGGCCAACACACACACAACCCTTCACACTCGCTGTCACACCGGAGTACCCGGAGGAAACCCACGCAAGCACAGGGAGAACACTAGCTAGCAGCTAGCAGGGCACTGCATTCGCCACCTAGTTCTTTGGGAGCCACAGCATGGTCGGGCTTCCCATGGTGGTCAGTGTCTGACATTTGTGGACCAACTGCTTCACGATACAGGCCTGCAGTCTGTGCAGGAGTTAAGAGCAGTTATACCTAGTTAGAATCCGGATTGATGCCACGGCCATCCGTGACCGGGAGTCCATGGGAGCTGATTGGACGAGCTGTCATGGGAGGGAGGGATGGCATTCGCTCACTTCCCTGTGACTCACAGTGATAACCAGCCAATCATGGGCGTCTGTGAGCTCATTCGTACGAGGGGGCGGATAGTGTTTTCCCTCTGAGTGTGTTAGGCCGCCCCCAAATACGCATGCGCCGCAGTTCGAAAAGAGGCGGGCGGCAGCATCGCATGTCACAGAGGGGTCCCCTGGTCCCTGGTCGGTGGTGGTCGTGTGATAGGGAAGGCAAAAGTTGATGGGTGGGAATTGGAAACGACTAAATTAGGGGAGAAAATGGGGAAAAAATCCAAAAAAAAAAGAGCAGTTATACCTGACAGGCCGTCCTGGCGCATCACTGCTAGTTGTTCCCGGGGAGACCCGACATGATGATGATGATGAAGCTAATATCAGAGCCTGGGGGCAATTGTACAAAACACATACAAAAAGTTATTGCTACCAATACTAGCTTCTGAGGCCTAGGGTGTACTTACTTTCTCAACAGAATAATATTTTCAAGTTTCGATTTTATTGTCATATACCGGAAACAAATGGTAGATCACTACCGGCAATGAAATCTTGGACCCAGAGCCCCCTCAATATTGCACATAAGAAACAAATATCACACATAAAGAAACACTTAGATAAAATATAATGTAAGAGTAAAAACTATATAAATAAAATAAATAAAAATATGTATTTGCTAAAAAAAGTTGGAAAAATATATATAGACATATACTGTATGATAAATACAAAATACTAAAAGGACTACTGAAGTGGTTGTAGTGCAGAGGTAGTGGTGTGTGCATGTACAGTGTGTACAGTGAGTGTGCAAAATGTTGTGTGCAGATTGTCTGGTATTTTAGCAGTTTAGTAGCCTGATGGCTTGCGGGTAGAAATTGTCCCTGAACCTGCTGGTGCGAGTCCGGATGCTCCTGTACCATCTGCATGATGGCAGGAGTGTGAAGAGTGTGTGCCTGGGGTGGTTGGGATCAGAGAGAGTGTGGGATTTCCTCCTACAGCGCTGAGTGTAGAGGTCCTGGATGGCTGGTGATGCATTGTGCTGATCTGACCACCTTCTGTACAGCTTAGCGGTCCAGAGCATTACAGCTGCCGTACCAGGTTGTGATGCAGCCAGGCAGAATACTCTAGATGGTGCATCGGTAAAAGTTGGTGAGTATTCTGGAGTCCATGCCAAACTGACTCTCTCCACCTCTGTCCCCTCGATGTGGAGCGCGGTGTGCCCTCCAAGTATATCTCTTTTATCTGTAGACTCTATATTAAATATGGTGTGATATTTTCTTGTTTATACATGCTGACGTAGCAATTTTTATAGAGTGTACTTACTTATTCACATGACTGACATCAGTAAGGGCTTTTTAAGCTATAGAATAGTTAAGAATTCGCCCCCCCCCCCAACCCCCCCATGCTTAGTCAGTATATCTGATTTAAAGGAAATGAAGATACCAGGACAACAACTTTCACCAATAAAAGAGGAAAAGAAAAAAGGAAATATCACAGATAAGAGCTGGTGCTGGTGTCAATGTTTAATGTTTAGCATGTTATATTTCAGGGATCTTTGTTTTGTTTTTGCTCGTAAGAAGCATTCAGAAGAAGAGGAGAAGGTTTCTGAGCCAAAATATGAAGAAATGGCTGTCACAGATCCAAGAGTTCTGCAGCAATGGCTAGCCGTTTGTGTGTGTGTGTGTGTGTGTGTGTGTGTGTGTGTGTGCTTGAGAAGAGGAAATTTGTCTTTAAGATTAAAGGGAAATTAAAAATCTGGACAATATGCTGATGTGCATGAAGATGACAGTGAAAGTGTTAAACTGATCACGTATTGACTGAATGTTGAGTGGCTTGTAAATAAAATAAGGGAAAAGGAATGCTCTATAAACACCCAGTAGGGAAAGTTGTGCCAGGATTAGAGTTTTGAATTTCGTAACAGATTGTGTGGCGTGGTGATCAGTCCTCGCGTGAATAATAGGTTACACTCATACATTGTAAGTGTTTGAAATCTTGATGTTAAATAAGAAGGGATGGAAATTACAAACGTGAACATTTTTTAAAGAATGAATGCCATCTATAAAAATAAAGCTCCTACTTTCTGTTTACCTCCGATCATAATCAACTGGGTAAAATCCAGGGCTTGAGTTGAAGGGCAAGGAAATTGAGTCATAGCATAACAAGCTGCATTTCAGTGTGTTATTAAATCCAAGAAAATTAAAAAAAATTCACCTGGATGAGAACCCCCAGATCCACCTTCATTTGTATCACCTGTCTTGTTATAATTATCCGTTTAACGACTTTATATTCCCTGTTATCTCAAAGGCAGTGGTGGTTCAGTGGTAAAGACTCTGGATTACTGATCTGAAGGTCAGGGATTCAAGCCCCAGTGCAACCAAGGAGCCATTACGGGGCCCTTGAGCAAGGCCCTTAACCCTCAATTGCTCAGTTTTATGAGAATGATAAATGTAAGTCACTCTGGATAAGGGTGTCTGCCAAATGCTGTAAATGTCTTCATCTTCATTTTCATCTTCTTCTGCTTGGTCCGGGGTCAGGTCACAGTTGCAGCCTAAGCAGTGAGGTCCAGGCATCCCTCTTCCCAGCCCTCTCCTCCAGCTCTTCCGGGGGACACTGAGGCGTTACCAGACCAGCCGAGAGACATAGTCGCTCCAGCGTGTTCTGGGTCGACCCCGGGGTCTCTTCCCGGTTGGACATGCACGAAACACCACCCCCAAGGTAAATGTAAAATGTAAATGAAAAATTTTAAATGTAACTGTAAAATGTAGATTTGCAAAGATTTTGTGTGTGTGTGTGTGTGTGTGTGTGTGTGTGTGTCGGTGGTGGGGGTGATGACGAGCACAAAGGTCCAATCAGTATCCATACTTCCAGCACCTCTGCAGATTGTTCTTCCAGTCACATAGTCATGTTACTGTAAACAGACTCAGGTGTCCACCCAGCAGTATAAATGGGTACCAGTAAAAATACTGCGAAGGTGACCTGTGATGGACTAGCAACCCATCCTAGATGTTTCATGCTACAGAAACCAGGGATAAGCTACAGCTCTGATGAGCCAGTAGGCTCGAGTGTAAAAAACCCAATAGACTTAGTTTACAGGTGGACTGTACTGACAAGCACACAGAACCAAAACAGGATGTAAAACAGGTGAATAAAATAAGAGATGCCAGGCTTTTGGTATATCAAATTTCATAAGAGAGGGCTGGACTGAAGCAAATGCAACAACTCTTCAACCACTCATTGAGGAAAAGCGAACAGCACTTCTGGCTCACAACAGAAACCCAACACAGAGCACTTTGAACCAACTAAGGGATGCCAAGCCTAAACTCCAAAAGAAATCCTGAAGATGCGCCAACAAATACTGGGAAGATCTTTGTACAGACATACAGAGGGCCTCTGACCGCGGGGACATCAGGCGCATTTATGAAAAGATCAGGAGAGCTATTGGCCCACAGATAAACAAAGTCGCTCCTCTTAAGTCAACATTAGGGCAGGAAAGGGTTGCGGGTGGGTGTGGGCGGATGGGTGGTTGGTGTGACGATAAGTTTGTCCAGCCCATTGCTCAGCTTATGCACATGCCAGTTTTCTGAACTTTTGCATAGGCATTCCCTATGACCTAAACCTGTGGCTAGGGCAGCTAATAAAATTCAATTCAATTAAATTCAAATTTATTTGTATAGTGCTTTTTACAACTGACATTGTCACAAAGCAGCTTTACATAGTAAAAGGAATTTAAAAAGGAATTTAAACATTTTCTACAATCCCTACACAACCCCCTACACATCCCTATTGAGCAAGCCTGTGGCGACAGTGGCAAAAAAAACTCCTTCAGTTGACACGAGGAAGAAACCTTGAGAGGAGCCAGGCTCAAAAGGGAAACCCATCCTAATTTGAGTGAAACCATGAAAATACATATAAGAGAAACTTCATTAAAGTCCAACATGTAGTCCGGTTGGTTATACCACAACTGTAAGTCCTAAATAATTGTAGCAAAAGAG
>JAQMYF010000012.1:2673446-2694503 GCA_030014195.1 Neosilurus mollespiculum | reverse complement strand
TCATTGGGTTTTATCCATGTTTCTGTTAAACACATTACACTAAACTCCTGATCTGTAATGATTTCATTAACAATAAGTGCTTTTGATGTAAGAGATCTAACATTTAACAATCCTATCATCGCTGACTTCAGGTAAGAGATGGGGTTACACCCTGAACAGAGTTCCAGGCTATTACAGGATTAACACAGACACAAACAACCAGCCACACTCACATTCACACCTATGGGTAATATACTAGAGTAGCCAGTTGACCTTTAGATTTTTTTGGACTGTTGGAGGAAACTGGGAGTACCTGGTGGAAACCCACGCAAGCACAGGAGGAGCATGGAAACACCACAATAAAAGGCACCAGTTGGCTGTGAGGTTCAAACCCAGAACCTTCTCACTGTGAGGCGACAGTACGAACCACTGAGTCAATGTGCCTCTATGACAACTTATCTAAATTTATTCTAACAATTATGATCTACCCATGATTAAAGTTTACTGGTTCCTCATGGCCTTTATTTGTATTTCTACTGTTCTGGAATGGCTGATATTCGATATTTCATTATAGACGTAGATATATGAGTATAGACTTTAGAGTACATAACCACACTGTCACACACCCTACTTCATTTGTAATCCCAGTGCTTTACTTTTCTTTTCAATTTCCATTTAACTGATTAGTTTTTACCTTGATTGGTTTAATATGGACACTTTTAAACATGAAAAAAATAATGTTTCATTTTTACAATAATATTATACTGACTTGTTGATATGAATTTAAAAAGGTGTGAGGAGCTTAGACATCCAGGGAGAGCTCGAGGTAGAGCATCTGCATCAGAAGGAGTCAGTTGATCTGATTCGGATGCCTCCTGGTCGCCTCACTTAAGAAGTTTTCCAGGCATGTCCAACTGGTTGGAGGCCGCAGGGTAGACCCAGAACTCACTGGAGGGATTCTATATCCAGGTATGCCTGTGAACGCCTTAGGATCCCCAGGAGGAGCTGGAGAGAGTCAGTGGGGAGAGGGATGCCCAGGTTTCCCTCATACACCAGGTGCCTGGTGGAAATGGCGTAAAATGGATGAATGGTGGGATGGATGGATATTACGCCACTTGTTTAAGTACTAGGGTCACGGGCTGGAGCCCATCTTAGCTCATATTGGGTGAAGGCGGAGTACACCCTGAACAGCTCAGCAGACCATCATAGGGCCAACACACAACCATACACATTCACACCTAGGGGCAATGTGGAACAGCCAATTAACCTAATGTGCATGTGTTTGGACTGTCGGAGGAAACTCATGTACCCAGAGAAAACCCATGTAACTACGGGGAGACTCGAATCCAGGTCCTTCTTGCCACTAGGCCAGTGTGCTGCCCCGACTTATATCATTAGAATAAAATGCACATTCCTGCGGTTGCCCAGGTCTGAGGTTGAGAAACAGTGACCTCACAGAATACAGCGCAGTGAGCAAAGATACATTTCTGAGTAATCACATCAACACTGTTTGCAAACAGAAACACGAGGCATGTTTTCTTTTGGCTTACAATTTCTGCTGCTCTGTATGAGTGTAAAATGACTCTAAAACCCTGTTCCAGGAGATGTGCCAGAGTTCACTATGAAGGCAGATCTCTGGGGTCATGGGGAGGCTGGAACCTATCTCAGCCAACATTAGGTGAAGGCAGGGTACACCCTAAACTTCTCGCCAGACCATCGCAGTGCCAACACACACCTCACACCTAGGGGAAATCTGGAACAGCCAGTTAGCGTAACGTGCATCTCTTTTGACTCTTTGGACTCTTTGGAAACTGAAGTACCCGGAGGAGGAAACCGGAGTACTCGGAAAAAGCCCACGCAAGCATAGGAAGAACATGCAAACTCCACACAGAAACGCCCTCGCCGAGCCCAGGACTTGAACCCAAGACCTTCGTGCTGTAAGGCAGATGTGCTAAACCGTGCTAATATAAACTATAAAATAAGCATTAAACACAACAAGCTTCATTAATAACAACTGACAATTAACTGATTTATTAGTGGGTGGCACAGTGGCGCAGTAGTTAACATGTCCACCTCACAGCAAGAAGTCCTGGGTTCGATTCCCGGGCTCGGGCATTTCTGTTTGGAGTTTGCATGGTTTCCCTGTGCTTGCAGGGGTTTCCTCCGGGTACTCCGGTTTCCTCCCACAGTCCAAAAACATGCACAGTAGGTTACTTGGCTGCTCCAAATCGCCCCTAGGTGTGAGAGTGAGTGTAAGAGGTTGTATGTGTGTTGGCCATACAATGGCCTGGCGAGCTATTCAGAGTGTAACCCGCCTTCGCCGAGTTGGCTGAGATGGGCGCCGGCCTTCCCGCAACCCTAATTAGGATTGCGTGGCTTAGAAAATGAATGAATAAATGAATGAATGATTTATTAGTAAATTATTTGCAAGAAATTTTTAAGATAAGAGGTTAATAAAGTTGGGTTAATAAAAATAATAAAATTATATCCTATGTATTAGGAGACTTGTACTGTATATTAATTAGTTTGTGTAATCGCTAGTTACGGTGAATTCTATATACGAATTACCACATCAGGTTTGAATCGTTTATTTACTTTAATTACACGCTCATAAAATAAGCAATTCCAAAGCAAATCCTTAAATTAAAAGTATATAGAACTGGCTGCTCAATTAACACAAAAGTAACGGCACCCTATTAAAACTGGCTGAGCTGCAATACCGTCTAGTCGCCATTTTGTTGCGAGTGCTGCCTTTCATGGAGTTTTGTAGGCATGGCTAATTGTATACAACATGCTTGGTCATTTACATCTACTTGACCACCATTTATCAAGACATACACATGAGAAGAAAGTACTTTGTGCTGACTGGATGGGTCAAATCCCTGTGGGGAGCCCGTTTAGAACTCTAGTTCAAGTATAGAGTTTAAGGTGATGAAGGGTTGTTTTTTTTTTCTTCTTTTTATTTCAAGGGTTTTCTTTTCTACAGTCATTCAAAGAAATTATAGAATTGAAATATGACTAACAGAACAGGGGCGTAGTAGTTAGCATGTCCGCCTCACAGCAAGAAGCTCCTCTGTTCGAGTTCCGATCTTTGCAAGAGCGTTTCTGTATGGTAAACTTGCATGTTTTCCTCATATCGCATGGGTTTCCTCTAGTTTCCTCCCACAGTCCAAAGAGATGCACATTAGGCAATCTGGCTGTTCCAAATTGCCCTAGATGGAAGTGTGAATGGTTGTGTGTGTGTGTTATTGGCCCTGCAATGGATTGGTGAGCTGTCCAGGGTGTACCCCACTCCCGTGACCCTAATAGGATTAAGCGATCCAGTGAACGAATGAATAAAGGGATGACTGAATTCTTTGACATAACAAAGAGAAGCTCATACAGTAATGACTATGTCACAATGATAGTAGTAGTAGTTGGCCCCTTCAGAATAAGAAATCATAATAAACACTCCCTCTCTCTGTCACGATGTCTCGTCGGTGTGTCACATAACATAAGACCAGATGGACTTATCAATAAAAACCAAAAAAATCAAAAAAAGGATAGAGCAAAACTAAAAAGACAAATGGAAGATTTAGCAGTGGAGATTAGTGGAAGAGGAATGCTGAGTAGGCCCGAAGATGACAAAGTCATCAGGTATCTACTAATGTTCTCAAAAGTGACAGGACTGGAAAAAGAGTTATTATTATTATTATTATTATTATTATTATTATTATTGCCCTGCGATGGCCTGGCGAGCTGTCCAGGCTGTACCCCGCTCTCGCCCAGAGTCGGCTGAGATGGGCACCAGCCTCCCCGTGACCCTAATTAGGAATAAGCGGTTCAGAAAATGAATGAATGAATGAATTATTATTATTATCATCATTATTTTTCCCTGTAAATCAGGAATAAGTCTGTAAACCAAAGCAGAGATCTCCAAACCAAAATGTGGCAATAATGCACTAGTACAGTCTGCAATTGCCGTTAAAAAAACAATATATGGATATATACACACACACACACACACATATATATATAAGGCAAGGTGCGTGTTACACCCGTAGCCAACTTGCTCCACGACTTTCAGACGCTGCGAGCACACTCCCCCGAATTCTAATCACCTGCACCTCATTTCCGGATCCAATCACCTCCTCTATTTAAACCCCCGCTAGACACTATTCAGTGTCTAGCCTCGTTAGTGTCTACGTGCTTTCACTGCCACTCTAACCAGCGCTTTGGACTCTCCTATACTCCCTCGCTACATCCTCTTCCCGTTCCCGTTCTCCTTCTCTCGTCTCCTATCTCCCTTCGTAGTGTAAGTAAGTTGTGTTTGTCGGTTTGTGTTCGCCCCTTGAGGCAGGTTTCATTTCCTTGTTTTGTTTGGTGTTAGTCGGTTTGTGTTCGCCCCTCGTGGCAGGTTTCAGTTTCCGTGTTTTTTGGTTCACGTGTGTGTGGCTCTCCGAGCCCATCTCCTGGGTCACAATAAACTTGGGTAAAGTTTATTCTTCTATCTCTGTGTGGTTTCATAACAGTGCGTCACTATCAACCTGGAGATTGCTGGATCGAATCCAGGTTGATGCCGCAGCCATCTGTGACCAGGAGATCATGGCTAATTGGCCGAGCACTCATGGAAGGGAGGGATGGCATACGCCCACTTTCCTGTCACTCACAGCAATCACCAGCCAATCATAATCTGTGAGCTTATTTGTGCAAAGGGGCGGATACCGCTTTCCCTCCGAGTGTGTTAGGCCGCCCCCCAAATACGCATGTGCAGCAGCTCATAAAGAGGCGGGTGGCAACATTGCATGTTACAGAGGGGGCGTGTGCATACTTACACTCGTCTCTGGTTGGTGGTGATCGTGTGATAGGGAAGGCAGTACTTGAAGGGTGGGAATTGGATACGTCTAAAATTAGGGAGAAAATGGAGAAAAAAATAAAAAAATTAAAAATATCTCAGGTTTTTGTTTTACATGTTTTTAGGTTGTCGATGTGTACCCGTCTGAAAATCTGATTAGCGCTGTTTTGTTTCTCACGCATGAGTGGTTAAATATTTATGTGTTGACTGACGGTTGTATCCAGGAGATAAATACAGCCGTGTGCAGTGAAGATTACACACCACCACTTTTATTTAAAAGGGCTCCTAATAAAAAGAGGTAAAAAATTACTTTTCTATAATTTTTCGGTGAAAATGTATTGAACAATGCTATTGTAGTCAACGAGAAACAAAAAAATTAAAAAATTAAAAAATTAAAAAATAATAATAATAATTCCGACAAGTATATTGAGGTAAAAGTACGAATAATAAACAAAAACACTAAAAATACCATTTTTTTTGTGAAAAATTGAAAGGTGTCACAAATTTCATTATTATTTTTTTTCACTTTTGCATAGCATGAATGAACTTCAGACCATACGGAACGGTTTATCGAGTGAATAAACAAAAAAATCCAGTGATGCAGTGAGGATTAGACAGTTAACAAAATGAAGATAAATCAGAAACGAAGTATTTATTTCATGTAACATTGGATCATACTGATGAGAATAAGTAAACAAACAACAATATATAGTAATAACAACAATAACAGTCTCTTCTTTGAGGAGAAAAAGTCAGTATTTATCGTGGCCACCCTTTAGTTTGATTACAGCATTAACCTTTCAGGCGTCGTCTTCACATATTTTTAATTTCTTCACTCGAAAAACCGTTCCATACGGTCTGAAGTTCATTCATGCTACGCAAAAGTCAAAAAATAAATAGAATTTGCGACACCTTTCAATTTTTCTGAAAAAATTGTTTCCTTTTTGAAAAAATGATCAACAAGAGCAACAAGATTTCCTCTTAAAAAGGTAAATGCAGGTGTACAGTCTGTTGCTTGTTGAGTTATTGGATGAAGTTAGAGTAGAATTAAACTCAGATGAGGAAGTTTTAGTCTGTAAGGATACACAGGGGGGGGGGGGGGTTCCCTGGTCTCAGTGTAGGGGGAACCCATTAAACCCCAGTCCCTGGTGTCCAGGCTGGAAATTGTAGTCAGTATGTTGGTGTTTTGGTACTTTTCCACTGCTCTGCTGAAGGGTGCCAATAATTCTGTTTCACAAAACCACTTTTTGGAGCCTTGACCTCTGATATTAACACCAACAAAGAGTTTCAAGTTTTCTTGGAATAAAATGACCGTGCAGAAGCCGTGCTGTGGTTCTGACACAGACAATGACATGGCATATTTCTTATCCTCTAAAGAATGGGAAGCGAGGTAAACAAAGCAGAGTGCAGATGTGCTCTCTTTGATTGGCTGCTGCTGGATCACGTGCGGACGCCGTGCACAGTGCGCGTTCATAAAGCGCGTCGGCGGCGCGCACAGAATAAACGCGCGGCGCTCCTTGGCGGAGAAGAAAGAGTTGAATTCTTGAATTTCTTCGGCAGCGAAAAGGTCGAATAAGGTTTAATTTCTTTCCGACTTCAGCTACAGTGATAGCTAAGTTTGGAAGGGAGAGGAGAGAGAGGTTGGATCTGTGCTGTTTGTAGGAATTTAGGGCTCAATGTGTGACGGATTGCTTGACTTGACAACCCGCACCAAGGAATAAACACAGGTTTAATTCTTTAACCGCTTTACACGCACCAAGAATTATAAGCTGAAGTCGAAATGGAAAGCTCAGCATCTAAAAGCGGGTGTTGTGGTGAGTGGGTTTAAGATAAAACACACAAAACACCCAGCATGCAAGACAATTACATCCATTTCCTCCACCCGACTTTTCTTTCTTCCTTTCTTTCTTTCTTTTAAATAACTCAAATGTTCATTTATAATTATTTATAAAATATTTTTTCTTTCTTTCCAGATTCTCTGCGTGTCTTTTTCACATCTGCTAAGTTTCTTATCTATGCCGGACATGCTTTATCCACCTGGGTGAGTTTAATTCTTTAATATCATTCTTTAATAAACCAGTTATATGCACACGGGAATAACTCATTATCTATAAAAACGATGTTATTAAGAGGATTTAATGGGGTTTTAATCATTTATTTCTACTTGTAAACGTAGAACAATGTACATACTGCCATAAAATGTAACCTTTTGTTGATGTTTTTTATGAAACTATTTCTGAGGTTATTTTTGCTGTTACCTTAAAAGCTCTTGGTATTATTATGTTCTTATGTTGATAATGATATGTATGATGTTTTGTACTGTAATATTGTTTTATTGGAAACACAGAAACAGATCAATGCTGCATTGTACTATTAATGTAACAGTAATTAATTTAAAAAGCAATTAAATAAAAATGGCCCCGCAGTTATTTCTACCACTGACTGCAAATGAAGTTATAAAAGTATATATATATATATGTATGTGTGTGTGTGTGTGTGTGTGTGTGTGTGTGTAAATATATATATATGTATGTTGTATAATATTACTGATATGAATATATTTGTAATCTCAGTCACGTTTCAAGTTTCTCTGATTGTTTTGTCCTGCAGGGGGACCGCATGTGGAACTTTGCCGTGGCTGTGTTTCTGGTTGAATTGTATGGAAACAGTTTACTTCTGACAGCTGTGTACGGTCTCGTGGTGGCAGGATCTGTGTTGTTGCTCGGAGCCATCATTGGGGATTGGGTGGACAAAAATCCTCGTCTCAAAGGTAAAATTCCTCTTGTTTATGAGTGTATTTCTTTTTTTTTATTTTTTATTTTTGATATACTGTATTAATCCCACAAAGGAAATTATTACCTCTGCATTTAACCCATCCAAAGTGAGCACACACACGTAAACAGTGAACACACACACTCAGAGCAGTGGGGTTCTACACACACCGAGGTGCCCGGAGAGCAGTTATGGGTTCGGTGCCTTGCTCATGGGCACTTCAGCCATAAAGGTGGATGAAGGGATGGTGCAGCTCACCCCCCCCCCCCCCCCCAACACACACACTACCACACATTTTTCCTGCTGGTTTGGGAATCAAACCAGTGACCTTTCGGTCCCAAACCTGCTTCTCTAATCATTAGGCTACCACTGCCCCCAAAATGCATGGGTTTACACGCATGCTCCTGCTCTTTGATATAATATAATATCCAATCCTTCATTAAAAACAGACTCTAAGGTGTTGATTTGTGTTTGTTTTCAGTGGCCCAGACGTCTCTGCTCGTCCAGAACTGTTCCGTTATTGTTTGTGGTGTCCTGCTGATGCTGGTTTTCAATTTTAAAGACCATCTCACACACCTCTATGACGGATGGCTGCTGGTGAGTGAACAATTCATTGTGGTTTAAAGTGCTAATAGTAGATAGAATACTGTACTTCATTTCCATATATAGGTTATTAATGATTCATATCTGCTTAGAAAATAAGTATAATTTCCTTTTGCTTAAAATACAATATTTTCTTTTAATTTAGTTGTGTTTAGTACAGCTTTCTGGGTTTTGAGCAGTTTTGTAGCTACAGTTTTAATTTTTGTCTCTATTTTAAATGTTTTGTTTTTTAGAGCTTTAGTAGGTCTTAGCTACTGGCCCATATGTTTAAAAAAATTTTAAGGGTCACATTTTTCAGGATTGTAGCAGGTTTTTGCTACACGTCCATACATTTATTAGGGTTTTAACATTTTCCTTAGCTACAGGGTTGTTTTGGTGTTGTTGTTGTTTTTTTTTTTTTTCATTTTTACAGGTTTGTTAGGCTTTAGCTACAGTTTCCATCATTTATTAGGGTAGCAGGACTTTTTTAAGCTACTATTTGTTAGGATTTAGCAGTTTTCAGCTTAGTTTCCATAGTTTTAGATTTCTAACATATTTTAACTACAGTTTTGTACAGTCCATAAAATTGGCTTCTTAAAACCTTTTAGCTCCGGCTTTTTTCCCCACTACAGTTTGCACAGTTTTAAGGGTTTTCACTACAGTTTGGTACAGTCCTCGAAATTGTGTTGATAAAACTCCTCAAAATTGTGTTCATTGCATTCAAGTAAATATGTCATGCATTAAATAAATCAGCTAGTACATCAGAAATTATTTAACAATTAAACAAATACAAATGTAGATTTATTTTTTTTAAACTAACCTCGTTACTTGTTTACTGATGGTTTATTAACCCAATGTTCATAATTGGTTCATGTAAAAGCATTGCTAAAATATGCTGCCAGTCGTATACACTTAAGATTTCGTGTGTTTGTAATGTATAGTATCCCTCACCTTTTTGAGAACGCAGATAATGTAAAAAAGCATATAGGTCAAAGGGTAAACAGCAGCTCCCTATCGCCTAGAAATGGATAAGGAACGCAAGGCATTCTGGGTCACTGACACCTTATCTTTATTTTAAAGATCCGCAGGTGCTAATCCCAGCTCACTTTTAACCTCGTATATTATGTGTCACTGTGCTGTCAGCAGAACACACAAGCCTCGACGTGTGCAAACGAGGCATGTTACAAAGCTGGTACAAGCACAGGTCCTTGTTTTACACAGCTGTAACCAAACAACATAAAAAAAGAACATACAGGATTCTGGGTGTAAACAAGGTCAGGAAGGACTACAGAGAGTGTGTCCCCTTGCAGATGAGTGGGATTGTTGTTCTCATCTGTGCCTGAGTGGAGGCATTAAGCGTGGTTTTATTATTATCATCATCATCATTATTGTTATTATTATTATTATTGTTATTATTATTAGTAGTAGTAGGAGTAGTGGTAGTATGGGGACAGACAAAATCAGATTCTGACGAAAGGCTTTTCATTGCCTGTGACCTCCCAGACAAGTATTATAAACATATTAATCTTGATATTTATCCTGTTGGCACAGTGTATTTGGTATTTCAGGTAACTTTGCAGGTCTAAATTTACTGACCACGGTCTTTCTTTTGAGCTGTAAAAACAAAGTATTGGCCCATTTCTGCCACTGCTATAACGATGATAACCCAAAAAATACAGTGTCCCCTCAGTGGTGGTCGTTTTATATTAATAGCCAATATTTTGTGCGAAGCAACAGTACTAAACATCAACAATTTTATATCTACAAAGTGACCTATTAGGTATCAGGACTTGTAAACAAGTGTAAATAAGTGCATACAATGAGGGAAGAAACTTGACTATTACAACATGTTATATTAAATTAAAGATGGTTTATTCATTCTGAGGTGCAATTGAAAAAGGTTGGTGTGAAATAAACAGAAATTATATACATGTTCATATTAATATAAACATTATTATTATTATTATTATTATTATTAGTGGCAATATTGTTGGTAAAAGTAGTAATAGTACAGATAGTTACTAGGAGTAGAAGGAAGTGTATTAATATGGTTATAACTAGTAATAATTGTCTTAGTAATGGTAGATGTTGTAGTACTAGTATTAACTGCAGTGTAAAATGTAGTAGTACTGCTAAAAGTATTAGTAATAGCGGTGTTAGTAGTAGTGGTAGTAGTAGTGGTAGTAGTCCTGGTAGCAGTTGTACTAATGGTGGCACTGATAGTAATAATATTATTAACTGTAGTAGGCATAGTATTAGTAGTGGAAGAAAGTATTAAGTATTACTAGAAAAAAATAGTAGTTTTAATTATAATTAATATTACTAATAATAGAAATTATAGTAGTGGAAGTAATAGTAGAAATAGCATGGATAATGGTAGTGATATTAGTATTAGTAGTATTCCTAGTACATAATGTTAAATGAAAGGAAAGCCTTCCGAACTCTCCTGTTATATGAACATATGCTTATTTTCATCGTCAGGTGGTTTTTACGTACATTTTCATAGATACAATCTGCTAAAATCAGTTTCAATTATTTTGCATTAGTCAAATTAAAAAGGCAAAAATAGGACGTGGCGTTAATTCGTCAGACCATATAGGGCAAGATGATGACAAAAATAACAGTATACAGATATTGAACTAACAAATCTCATATGAATGAATTAATTTCTGAATAAAATAAAACTAGGCACATCTACACATAATACTACATTACGTTAAATACACAGGAGTCTGCTCATACACATGAACAAACGGAAAATATGCAGTTAATCTCTATGCAAATCACCTCCGTGTTTACAGCGTTTCATACATGAACCACGTGTGTGTTTTGCAGTGAAATGTTGTGTGTGAGGATTTATTACTTGTTTTGTATTGTTTTCTTCACGAAGAAGGTTGTAATATCAATAGCGTGTTTTGACGTGCAAGGACGTATACGATGTACGGTGTAAGTTTTTATTAAGTTTGAGTTTCCTTTTATACAACTTGCTGCGGTGTATCAAAGCCCAGTTGAGTTGTTATGCATAACTTTGGCTGTTTAAGTTTAATGTGTTTTAACTGTAGTTGATGTGCACAGATGTGCCAGATGTGTCATCGGTCTGTTGTTGTTTTACAGACGTTTTGCTACATTATGGTCATCACTATCGCCAACATTGCAAACCTGGCCAGCACCGCCATGTCCATCACCATTCAGAGGGACTGGGTGGTAGTGGTAGCAGGAGACGACCGCAGCAGCCTAGCAGGTCAGAGGTCAACACATTTTCTCTGCACAGCATTCCTGTGTAGTGTCATGTTAACAACAAAATTGTGTTCCAGTCTTTCATGAGGACACTCGTACTTTTATTGTTCGTAAAAACACGTGAGTTCCTGTTCTCAGTTGTGTTAAAGCAGCTGTAAACAGTCATTTCCTCACCAGACTTGCTGTTTTTCTTTCTTCAATACAATAAAAAGTATTGCCCCCCCCCCCACAGACTTGAATTATATTTAACAAACCCAGAATGTATTTTCATCACCACTATAATCATCATCATCATTATCATCAGTTACACCTGCTAGACTGCTTATAGCTTTATAAAATCTCAGGCTGATTACATGTACGGTTTGTAAATAGCTTTCTTTGAGCACCATAAACCCGCTGTATCGAAACACTTGGAACAAAACCTGCTGAGTCGCCGGAATGTACACCTACTTCCAGCGTGGTCATGCCAAAAGCAGGTTAAACAGGAAACGCTGGATTAATGATTGTGTACTCAGAAATTTCACTCACCAGAGGAAATAGGGGTTATAAAAGGTTATTGTGTGCATAATTATCATATTGTTCAAGGAAATTGTATTTGAAGATGAAAGATGGCTAATGATTTTCCTGTAACACCATGGCGTTTTAGCTCTTGTACCACACAACGTGCATCTTACGTATCGTATCCTGACGTCGACCTTTTCCTCCGTGTTTAAATTGTATTAAAATATCTCTGCATCGATTGATTGATTAGACTCCATTTGCAACATATTTTTTCCACTTTCTTTTTTAGGTGTTACAAAGACGTTATTACAGTATAAAGGCGACAAACCAGTCAAACCGGAATAGAAATAATCTTTGGTAATAGTCAGAAACCCTAAAGATGGCGGTTGTATGCACATATCCTGCCCAATTCCCCAACAAGCCAATCGTCTGCAGAACCAGGAAACATTCATTCATTTCCTCAATCCTACTAAAGTCGCAGGGGGCTGGCGCCTATCTCAACCGACTCTGGGCGAGGGTGCATCCTGAACAGCTCGCCAGCCAATCACAACCATTCACTCTCACACCTGGGGGCAATTTGGAACAGCCAGTAAGCCTAATGTGCATGTCTTTGGACTGTGGGAGGAAACCGAAGTACCCGGAGGAAACCCATGCAAGCACTGGAAGAACATGCCAACTCCAAACAGAAACAGCACGACTCGAACCCAGGACGAGCTTTTTGATTTCCTGGGCCAACCGGCATTATTCTTTACGACACACCGAAAATGCCGTGGGTCAAGCGCTGGTTCAATTCAATTGCGTTTTTTTTTTTAACAGGCGACTGTGTCTTTCCCCCTCCCATATCTGCAAGAGACTGCATCCAAAATACACTGGAAATGCCTGGTAGTCCCAGCCTCGGTTCTCATTTATCAACCGGCTATATATAACCTCAGCATTAGCTCAAAATAACTGCCCAGGCATGACACCTAGATGGCTGCCAAGTAACAAGACTTAATGTTATAAACATTTATTCATTTTCTAAACCGCTTAATCCTAATTAGGGTCGCAGGGAGGCTGGCGCCCATCTCAGCCCACTCTGGGCGAACGAGCCCTGAACAGCTTGCCATTCACATTCACACTCACACCTAGGGTCAATTTGGAACCACCAATCAGGCTACTGTGCATGTTTTTGGAGTGTGGAAGGAAACCGGAGTACCTGGAGGAAACCCACGCAAGCACGGGGAGATCATGCAAACTCCGCAGGGACCTTCTCGCTGGGAGGCGAGCGTGCTAAAACCTGCGCCACCATGCCGCCCTTATGTTATGAACCCTTTTTAAAAATCTGGGTTTTCTTTGTTCCTGTTCTAGACATGAACGCCACAGTGAGAATCATCGACCAGCTGACCAACATCCTGGCCCCGATGCTGGTGGGACAGATCATGGCGTTCGGTTCCCATTTCATGGGCTGTGGTTTCATCTCGGGCTGGAACCTCTGCTCTATGTGTGTGGAGTACTTCCTCCTGTGGAAGGTGTACCAGAAAACACCAGCACTGGCCATCAAGGCAGGACAGAAAGACTTCGGCAACCAAGAGATGAAGCAGCTCAACGTTCAGAAAGGTGAGATTTTTAAACTGATTTCTTACAACATCTTTACTTTTTTTACTTTTCCTTTACTGATACGCCCTCTCTTGTTATTTCTTTCAGAACTGGAGAACGGCGGAGGTCTGGCTGAAGGTTCACAGCTGATGAACGAGGGTTCTGTGGTCCAGTCCGATATAGAGAAGAAGCAGAGCTGCTGCTATCAGATGTCCGAACCCCTACGCACTTTCCGCGATGGCTGGGTTGCGTACTACAACCAGTCTATCTTCTTCGCTGGCATGTCGCTAGCCTTCCTATACATGACCGTCCTGGGCTTCGATTGCATCACTACGGGTTACGCCTACACGCAGGGCCTGAACGGCTTCATCCTCAGCTTGCTCATGGGAGCCTCGGCTGTCTCGGGGATCTGCGGCACCGTCGCCTTTACGTGGGTGCGCAAAAAGTGTGGCCTCATCCGCACTGGGTTCCTCGCCGGAATGGCCCAGCTGTCCTGCCTCATGTTCTGTGTAGTGTCCGTCTTTGTCCCTGGAAGCCCCTTCGACCTAAGCGTCTCTCCATTCCAGAGCATGATAAGCCACTTGTTAGGGGACAACACGCCGCTGCCCGAGGCTCCCACGATAGCCAGTGGAATCACCACCGAAGCCCAGGCGGCACTCAACATCTCCACCATGCAAGCCGAGGAAGTCCCACACATCGAGTCATATCTGTCTGTCAGTCTTCTCTTCGCTGGAGTTATTGCTGCTAGAGTGGGTACGTGAACAGAAAATCGTTCTCTCCATCATCTGGAGCTCATAAGGTCGAATCCCATTGATGCCACAGCCATCTGAGGTTGGGAGGCCAATAGAGCACAATTGGCTGCTCTCTCTTAAGGCCCATGCTTTCTCTCTGTACCAAAATAAAGACGTCTATTTCAAACATTTCAGTGGCCACCCTCCACATTCTTCCATACGTCATTTACCTCAGCGTCGATTTTAAGCAATACATACACTAGGGGGCAGTTCAGAGATAGCGACGCACAAATATGGCAACGGTGGCGGAGACTGTAATATTATTCAGAAGCAGGAAAGCGCAGAGTTAGCGTGGTAGGCGGCGGTGGTGGTCTAATGAGGCCATTAAATACATCCTCTCCTTCACACCGCTGCCTTCTAATGCCGTCTCAAGATGGGAAGGAAAATGTCTTTCTGTTCTTCTGTCTTTGTTTATTTATGGACAGTTCTCAACATTCGCCATCGCTGTTCATGATGTTTGGCTCGTTTTCATTTGCAACTCATTTTACAGGAAAATCTTTAAATTAAACAAAACTTGAAGTACATTTTTCTCCTTTTTGGAAAAATATTGTCTTATGGGATGCAAATAAAAACGAAACAGGCAAATTACAGCTCATTTTCATTCATTCATTCATTTTCTAAGCCACTTAAACCTAATTAGAGTCGCGGGGAAGCTGGTGCCTATCTCAGCCGACTCTGGGCCAGGGCGGGGTACACTCTGGACAGCTTGCCAGGCCATCGCAGGGCGACACACATACAACCATTCACAAGCACTCTCACACCTAGGGGCAATTTGGAACAGCCACTCAGCCTACTGTGCATTATTTTTCAACTGTGGGAGGAAACCGGAGTACCTGAAGGAAACCCATGCAAGCACAGGGAGGACATGTAAACTCCACACAGAAATGCCCTGAGCCCGGGAATCAAACCCAGGACCTCACTGCTGTCAGATGTGCTAAACACTGTGCCACCGGGCACAGCGGAAACAAAAAGTCTCTGTACAGAAAATTTGTTAGCTGTATCAAGGATTATTCTTATTTCCGCCCCTGTGAGTCAGCTGTTACTATAGAGACGATAAGGTTCTGCGTTAACAAAAGGCTCGGAAATTATCCTCACATAAAATCCACCACATGCTCCACGGAGTTGAGAGAAGCAGTAGGTTTTTTAAGTGCTGTAAAGTCAACCTTTGAGGCCAATCATCATTCCTGTTTATGTGGCAGTAAAATAAAATAGTGCTGTGCGAGATCAGCTGACACGTTATTTCCGCTGCTTTCTTTTAGGTCTTTGGTCCTTCGACTTGACCGTGACCCAGCTCATCCAGGAGAACGTTGCCGAGGCAGAACGAGGGATCATCAACGGCGTCCAGAACTCCATGAACTACCTCTTAGACCTGCTGCACTTCATCATGGTCATCCTGGCGCCCAACCCTGAAGCTTTCGGTCTGCTCGTCATCATCTCTGTCTCCTTCGTCGCCATGGGGCACATGATGTACTTCAGGTTCGCGTTTAAGAGCCTCGGGACTCGGCTTTTCCTGTGCTGTTCGCCTGAGCAGAAAACGGATGCAGATCCTCCCTCACTTCCATCCGTGTAAACCGTATAGAGGGAAACTTATCCCTGCTACGATAACGTATTACTCGGAAACACTGCGTGATCATACTAACCACGCTTGCACAGCTAGCGTATCTACTCATATTTAGCACCGTTCACCTCCGAGGTGCTGCAGAAAGGACGCAAAGGAAAAAAACACACGAAACAGTTGTTAGTTCCCTTTATCGTGCTGGACAGGAGGTTTATGAATTTAGCTTAGCTAGTGCATGCTTTATTCGGTAGCGTATTAGCAGTGTATTGTTATGTTACTTCCTGGTTTTTTTTCCTTCCTTTCACAGTTCAGGAGTAAAGTGTCACATTCAGGAATACATACAGTCTGCAGTCTGACATTACGTCTGATCTATAGTCAATATGTCTCTGCTTTGGTGGTGCTAATGTATTACTGCAGAAGCTATGCACGCACTCGTACGTATGGGTTTTTTCCTATTAAATCCAAAGTGAAATCACGTCAGGATGAGCAAGTGAGGGACAACATCCGTCTGTTTCTATTCTACATTCCAGGTGTTTTGATGTGAATATAATATATTATAAAATCCACTTCTACTCTTCTAACTTTTCTTTAAATTTTATTCACCTGTGCTATTTCATGTAAGTATATACTACACGGGAACAGTGCAATCTGATTGGTTCGCTATCTCAGGGTAATGCATATTATTATTATTATTCATTCAAGAGATTTTCTCATTTCTGATTGGTGGAAAGCCATCGAATAATTCTTGGTATTGCATCATTGCCATGGGATAACTAAATTATTGCACTGTTGCCACTGGATAGGTTGAATGATTATTGCAAGATTGGTACATGCAACATACCAACATGGCTGTCTACTTTGAAAATATTTTGGATGAATGATAAATAGCTTATAGAATTCGTCTTTCATGTGGTGTTATCTGCAACACCCCTCGACTAAATTCTTTTCGATAACAACCACTCAACCATAACCCTAACCCTAAGCAATAACAACCCCTCGACCATAACCCCAAGCAATAACAACCCCTCGACCATAACCCCAACCAATAACAACCCCTCGACCATAACCCCAACCAATAACAACCCCTCGACCATAACCCTAACCAATAACCCCTCGACCATAAACCTAACCAATAACAACCCCTTGATCATAACCCCAACCAATAATGACCCCTCGACCATAACCCTAACCAATAACGACCCCTTGATTATAACCCCAACCAATAACAATTCCTCGACCATAACACTAAGCAATAATGACCCTTCAACCATAACCCTAACCAATAACGACCCCTCGACCATAACCCCAACCAATGACCCCTCAATAATAACCCCAACCAATAACAACCCCTCTACCATAATCCCAACCAATAACACCCCCTCGACCATAACCCTAACCAATTACAACCCCTCGATCATATCCCCAACCAATAACGACCCCTCGATCATAACCCCAACCAATAACAACCCCTCGACCAAATAATTCTCCATATCATACTTCGCCCCATTCAGTAATTTCTTAATATCCACCTTGATAATGCTTGTCACAGTCACGGACTTTTTTTTTTATACATAAAAATAAAAGCACTTTTCAAACTATATGTTTTAAAAGATGCTGTAATGGACCACTGTCAGGCTTTAAAAATGCAAAAATACGCCATAAATCTCTTATTTTAGTTTTATGTTTTCCGTGTAGTATATACTCTAACAATTATTCTCTTCAGGCTCAACAAATATCGCTAAATAGTCTCTGAGATGGAACCCTGTTTATACTACATGATACTACGTGATGTCACATTACATATTAAAATAGATATTGCTGTTTTATCAGAACCTGTTGCACTTGGAAACCCCATTAAGTGTTAACCTGCACGTTCAATTCTTTTTGATTTTTGCACAAAATTTTATTTGTTTGTTTTTTCTCCCCAGATATTGCAACCACAAGCACTTTAAATTCTTAAGACTTCATTGCATATTCAGGTCTTTTTAACATTTCGCATAATTTCCCTCCATACCACAGTACCAGCTGCACAAATCCAGCTTTAATAATCTTAGAAAAAAGTTCAAGCTGGAACACGAGGGGGGAAAATAATGAATGCACTGGTTTTCCTCGATCGCAAAGTAAACATGGCGTATTTATTGTTTCGGCGTGGGTTCGGAGGGCGACCTGCCAAACCAGACGGCAGAAATGGTCTCAGGTTTTCTGTGGAGCGTTTCTGAGTAATAATGGAGGTTAGACAGCGGTACAGGTCGGCTGTAGAGGAGACAGGGAGGGTGTTCTTCAGTGGAATGCTGAGTCAATGTTTAAGCAAATGAAGGGCAGCTGGTCTCGGTGTGCAGATGCAGGTGTTTTAACACAACGCCCTCATTCTTTTTTCCCCCCAGAAAACCTGAGCACATAATTCACCAACTCAACTTAAATATAATGATTTCAGGACTTTTACTCACATGTGGCTATTTACTACTTTACTGAATGTTTGTAACCAAAAAATGATGTATTGTCTCCGTCTTTGGTGTATAATCTTTTTTTGTACGTCTGTAAATTTTTCTTTTGTTTTTCTATACATGCATACAAAATATAAATATATCTATACTGTATATTCTAGTGAAAAGTCTGTCAATGTTTCCGGTTTTCCTTCCAAGGTTAATCCTTACAATGTTATAATGGTGTTATAATGACACACCGAATCCACAGACATGTGACGCAGTGACACTCCACTCTGATGGAGGAACAGCATACCGCTCAGGAGTCAAATGTTCTACGTGCTTGCTTAAATTTTGTTTTTTGTTTTTTCAATAAAGACGTTTTTATGCACACAGAGTGACCGCGTGTTTTCTACAAGTACACAGAACTCATGGAAGTGCTGCCCTGGTTTGCACCCACCTCTCGTTGTGCCGGGTCACATTCCTGCTCTCATTTATGCAAAGTAACCCCTCTCACTGTGAAAGTAGCCAAAGCGTGAAAGCAACAGTACCAGATAACAGAGTTCGCAATGTTCCCATGCACTTGGAAGCTCTCGAGATGACTTTGGGGAATGTTTGAATTGTTGTCCTGTCATTACCGCTCTTTGATTTTAACATACATTAATGGATATAAATATGTATAAACAAGGCCAAAGTTATGGGTTTATGACACTGACCACACATCGACCACTATTGGTTCTAAACGGCCAGTCACTGGCTAACACTGTACCGAGCCAAAAAAAATACTGACCACCATTGTTCCCAACAAACCAATCAGTGGCTACCATTGTTTCAAACTGACCAATCACTGATCACCATTGTTCCAAATTGACCAATCACAGGCCACCATTGTTTCAAAATGACCGATCACCATTGTTCCAAACTGGCCAATCACTGACCAACACTGTTCCTAACAAACCAATCAGTGGCAACCATTGGTTTAAACTGACCAATCACTACCCACCACGGTTCCCAACAAGCCAATCACTGACCACCATTGTTTCAAACTTACCAATCACTGACCAACACTGTTTCAAACTTGCCAATCACTGACCACAATTGTTTCAAACTTACCAATCACTGACCAACACTGTTTCCAACAAGCCAATCAGTGGCAACCATTGGTTTAAACTGACCAATCACTACCCACCACGGTTCCCAACAAGCCAATCACTGACCAACATTGTTTCAAACTTACCAATCACTGACCAACACTGTTTCCAACAAGCCAATCACTGGCCACCATTGTTATACTGAATCCCAAATTCCTTTTTTAGTAATAATGATGATGATGATGATGATGATGATGATAATAATAATAATAATAATAATATTCTGTTATGTATTCTAATAAAACTAATGCTCAGTAGTTCCCTTAGCTTGAACCTATTCTCCATTGCCTCAGCTGACCTTACATAATATTCATTCATTCCTTCAGTTATTCTGTCACTCCGGGTAAAGGTGTCCTTGCCTCATTTACAGTCAGGTGCCACTGAGGAACTGCTGGCACGAGACCAACGTGCTGAATCCGGCAATTTCAAGGTTCACTCACATGAACTTAATCTTGCGATAAACAAGAGGAAATGATAAGATAAAGACACAAATGATCTTTCTCCATACAATTTCTTAAAGACATGACCTGGAAAAAGTGATCATTACAGCCTGTTCAGCCATAAAATAAGGGTTTACTAGATTACATAAAATGCGGGGATAACGGTAAATGGAGGGATTTGCTCCGGTGATGACATTTTTTTTAAATAATCTGTAATAAAATGTAAACAGAATCCCCAGTGGTGATGAAAAACTTTTCCACAATCAAGTTATTTTTCTTTAAACTGAGTGTTGAGCAGGGGGGACACAGTGGTTAGCACGTCCGCCTTGCAGCATGAAGGTCCTGGGTTCGAGTCCTGTGCTCGGCGATGAAGTTTACATGTTCTCCCAGTGCTTGCATGGCGTTCCTCCGGGTACCCCAGTTTCCTCCCACAGTCCAAAGACGTGTGAGTGCGAATGGTTGTGTGTGCTGGCATACCCCGCCTTCACCCAGAGTCGGCTAAGATCACCCTAATAAAGGAAAAAGCAGTTTGGCAAATGAACGAATGCTAAGCCACTGAAGGTAAAACCATCTGTGAATCAGTTCTTATTATAAAAGAATGAATTCATGTTAATAACCAGCTCAGATGTTGGAGAAATATTTCCATGCAAATGTTTGGATAAATTATATTGCATTAATAAATACTCAGGGAAAAAAAAATCCATATATGTGAATTGACTCAAAGACTCATCTGGTTTACCGGTGGCACATCTCTATACATCAGGCTCTGACCTAAATTCCAAGTGTGTCTTGCTTGTACAAAGTTCAGAGCTGGTTCAAGATGGACTCGGTGAACCCCTGAAGAGGCAAAAAAAGAAAAAAAAAAAAACTTGAATAGCTCCACACAGCAGTGACTCTGCCCTGTTTTATGTAACCGTGATGGCCGAGTCCCAGCTGCATTTTCTAAAAATCTTGAATAAAAAAAAGCTCAAATAATTTCAGCCAACGTTGGCTCCAGGTGTGTAATGTATAAAAACATGGCGGCAGCAGCAGATACATTTCTTACTCATACTTGTAAAAAGAAGTAAAAAATGACAAATTTTTTGGTGAAAATGTATTGAACAATGTTATTATAGGCAACGAGAACCAAAACAATCCTTCCGACAAGTATATTGAGGTAAAAGTTTGGCTAATAAACAAAAACACTGAAAATACCAATTTTTCAGAAAAATTTA
>JAQMYF010000012.1:2654869-2666964 GCA_030014195.1 Neosilurus mollespiculum | reverse complement strand
AATGTTCAGGTTTGAGGGTTTGTTAACATTTTGGATTGACCAAGAGCACCGTATAGTACAATAACAATCAATCCTCAAAAATACAACTTGCCTAATAATTGTGCACACAGTGTAGTCTTAAAGCAGGTGCAACAGAGGTCGTACTGTACAACCTGCCTAAGGACCTGCTTTACCAATTCTGTGCAGAATGTGGCAATCCTCTGCACATCCATCCAATGTTTCCAGGCATTCGTCTGCACATCCATTGCCCCGTTTGGCTCTGCAACCATTTAAAACAAATTCAGACTACAAAACAAGAATTAATGTAGCAAAGCAGATTTCCAACCTGCCCTTCCTCCAGGACCAGAACTGGCCCAAGACTACGAATCGGGTAGTTTAAAAAAAACAAAAAACAAAGGAGCCTATTCACCCCAGACACAGCCTGCACAAACTTCTACTCTTTGCCAGGAACTAAAACACCCAGACACAAAAACAGCTTCTTTCCACTAACTGTTACACTTAAGTACCCTCACCTTAATCACAGGTCCCAGTGTTGTCTTCTGTCTCACTTATCCTGTACTGTGCAACTCTTATGCAATGCTCACTATCATATCTGGTCACATCAATGCTGTAACCATAGGAGACTGGTATCACTTGCTTCCATCAGGTCTTGGGTGGAGAATAACGGGTTCCAGTGGACAGCGATGGTGGATGCGGCCCATGGTTTGCCACAGGGATACAATCCCACTACATTAGGATTAGCCAGTCTTTTGCACTGAAGATTGATACACTGATATTGATACTTGATATTGGCAGAGTCTCACTGGGAAGCAGTGGTTGCACTTCCTCCACTGTATGAATCCGACATGCACATTAGGCTAATTTGCTGCCCCTACGTGCGAGTGTGGTGATGTGTGCTTCAGCCCTGCAAAGACTGGCAACCGGTTCATTCTATCTTCGCCAAGAGTGGGCTGAGATGTGCTCCAGCCTCCCCACGACTCCAGTAGAATTAAGTGCTTCGGCAAATGAATGAATAAATGAATCTTGTCGCAAAGGCTCCTGCCAAGGAGCGGGGTGCATTAGGCAGAAAGTGAACAGTCAGTTCTTGAAGCTGACGTGCTGGAAGCAGGAAAAATGAGCGAGTATAAGGATCTCAGTGACTCTGACAAGGGCCACATAGTAATGGATAAACGCCTGGGTCTATTCATCTGCAAAACGACGGGTCTTGTGGGCAGTTCCTGGTATGTGGGAGTAAAAAAACAAAAACTAGCAAAGGTGCTCCAAGGAAGGACAACCAGAGAACTGAGAAGAGTGTCATGGGTGCACAAAGGGAGCGGAGGATAGTAAACCCGATCTGATCCCACAGAAGAGCTTCTAAAGCACAAACTGCTAAAACTGTTAATGCAGGCAAGGACATGTGTAAATACATGCTGCATATTTTGCAAAGCAAGCAAATCTACCAGCTTACAAGCCATGAAGTATATAGTGGATGCGGCACAATTGCCACCGTGACCAACATGCCCATTTATGGTTATTGGGGCTGTACTCGCCTAAGGGGAAAAACTGATGCCTGCCTAATGACAGACCAGTCTGGTGGTGATATTTCGGCTGATTGGTAAATACTGTATGCATTGTTGTACTTTTATTTTCTCTACTGGTCAAATAGTCTACTATTTGTCTCTTGTGGTAAAAACAACTCTGTATGAACTGGGATACACGGCCAGTGAAACTGATCGTAAATAACAAACAGATTCTTCACAATGCAAAGTAATGTTTTTGTTAGCCAGGAGGTAGAATAAGATACTTCATGTTCATTGTTAACATCAGCAATCAAAACAAATTCAAAACAGTGGATCGAGCTTCTTATCAGGGAGCCACCTTGTCTGACTGGCTGAAAACAGCCACAGTTTCATTACCAGAATACAAAAAAGTTTGAGCAGGTTTGAGCAGTGACTCAGCATTTTTTTTTTATAAATCTAAAACATTACACTCGATGACCTTGGCTGAAAAAGGGGAAATGCTGAGACAAGAGAGCACTTCTCCTTATTTTCACTTTACTCCAAACAACACGAGCATTTCAAAACGTGAGCGTTTCAGGAACTGGATGGCGTTTCGAAAGAACAAAGTAAACATTTTTGTTCCAAAAAAAAAAAAAAAAAGTCTTTATAAATTACAATCAATACAAATGTTTTGAAACTCGGCTAACTCTGAAATACAAAAGACACAAGATACAAAATCTTCATTCCACACAAGTTTCCAAACATACTGATGCAATTCACATAATCCATACCACACATTGTACAACGTGCTCCTTTGTTTCTTTAGCTTCTTAAGGAAATGTCTACAGGGATATAAAACTAGCATTAAAACAGCTGAAGATTCCCCCAAACTTCCAGATTCCCTATCAGAGTTCATGGTAAACACATTTATAGTACAAAACTTCCATTATTTCGAGATGTTTGTGCCATTTGAATCTGGATTTTAAAACTGTAATCTGAGTTTTATGCTTTATTTTAAAATTGTGCATCAAGTTTTGGAGTTGGTGAACAGCCATTTTAAAAATTATCACATGTACACAATTCTCATTTATGTCAGCACACTGGATTTCACATTCACCACCCTGGAATTTTACCTCTTAGCCCATGTGAGGGGGTGAGGGGTATTGTCGTCATGCACGATGCCTGTCTGTCCGTCCATAAGTTGCATTCCGTGCCATCAAAATTCACCATTTTTGGTGTAAATGTTGGTACCGGCTGACTACACAAGCCTATGAATTTTCACCACAGTCCGATATCCAATATGGCTGCCGTATTATTCAATATGGTCGCTTTGAAGTGCTATTATTTATTTACTTTTGCTTTGTTGAGGCCACTGACTTATTTTGAGCGCTTCATTTGCACACGCCTTTGTGGTCTGCATCACGTGTCCACGCTACGTCAACTGCTACTAGAAGACGCAAATATAGAAGTGGGTGGACTAAGACAAGAACCTTCTTGCTGCGGATTCTTATTCCCACAAAAAGTTCCGTCAAGATCACTGAAACAGCACCAGCTTCAAAGGGAGAGGCGCTTTCAGAATGCAACCTAGAAGACCAGACGTGCGAGACGCCATGCTGACGGTGAGAGCCCTAAACAACAGAAATTAGGTGCATAATAAATATTATGGTGTCGCATTTCCTGTATTGCGCTATTAATACGCCCTATTAATTTTAATTTATGTGGAGAAACCAGAGAAGATGGATGTAACCCCTGGGTGAAACCTCGTACAGATCGAGTCGAGCTGTGGAGTGAACCCTGAGACGCGAGACGGTGTCAGGTGCACTCGAAAAGTTCAAACTGGATTCATAATTTCAAAATAAAACATCTAGAAAACTCCAACTCAATGGCACAAATAGGTTTTGCATGACAAGTAAAATCTGTGCAACATTTTTAATTTTCACCATGAAATCATAGTGGATGGGGTGTGTGCACGTGTGTCTGTTTGACTGCGTCTGTAACCCAGCTGAAGTCCGTCTTCCTCACACGCCTCAGTTCCCTTTCCTCCTCTTTGGAGAGCTGCAGAGACGGTTCCAGGACGGACCCCTGTGATCGCACTTCCTGCTGATGCTCGCTAGTTTCCATTTCCTCCTCTGAATCTTCTTCCTCCTTCTCACTCTCTACTTCCTGTTCGAGGAGCTCCTTCTCTTCTCTGTGCAAAAACATTATGGAGGTCAAAGGGTGTAATCGATGATTCAAAAGATGATACAAAACAAACAGCATGAATCCTAAAGCCATGTGATGCTCTCACGCCTGACTTTAGACTCCAGTGCCAAAAACAACACAGTAGGTACGGTGTTGACGGCCGTGCAGGGTGAAGTATGTTGGGTGGATGTCTCCCCAAGAGGCAGTGTTGCATGAATCCAAGAACTTCAAGAAGAAAAAACACTGACTAAACAAGAACACTTTCTAGGAAATGCAAGTCAACTCGCGTCGAGGGCGGTGGCACGTTTTTGTTAGGTCACCTGTGTGTGCACGTGAGCACTGACACGACAACGAAGTTGAACTCATGGATTTACGACATTTACATTATGGATGGAGCTCCGCTACGCAACAATCACTTAGTAAATTTCCTGTCAGATTTACAAAGATTTTCATTACAATCATGATCATGGGGATTAATTCCTAATCAGCAGCAAATTACCAAACACTCAGATAAAGGATCATTTCTTCTACATTTTATAAAACTCAAGAGTTCAGCAACTAATTAGTGAAGAGTCCAGTAATGCAGCTCAGCCACTGCAGCAGTGCACTGGCCATCACTCCATATACATTTTATATATACACACACACACATACATTATATATATATATATATAACTGAATCAGTGATATCCACCAAGCCTGAGGTGAATAAGTGTTTTAATAAACTCTACTTGAAAACATAAGAAAAGTAAAACTAAGACAGGATTTTCATGGTTTATCGTAACATTTTAAGTGTGTGGCGGTGGTTTTACACACACACACCATTACGGACTCTTTTGAAACTCATTCCAAGGTTGAAAACGTGCTTTATTCCTCAAATTATTCCTTTATTCATTTTTTGGACAGTATTTTGCTGAATATATAGATTTCCACAATCAGTGACTGTGAAAAACAGTTGTTGTTTTTTTTTTTTTGTCCACCATTTGAATTTAAAATATTTTTAATGAACAATAAAACAATTGTAGGACTCTGATTTCATATGATATGAAGTTGATGATTATTCAGGCTCGGAGGGCGTTATCCAGCCCCAACCCCAACCTATATTCTAATTAGATTTATAATTATTTACAATGACTGAATCAGGGTTTTTTTTGACGTCTCTGAGAGATGGGTGTCGTACCTGCTCCCGTTGGAGATGAGCAGAGATCTGACAAACATCGAGCACAGAACCGAGGCTGCAGGAAGGACGTGCGCTGGAGTGTGCAGCAACTACAGAAATCAAATCCACAAAAGACGAGCGGTTCAAGAGACACACTCAGTATCACACCATTTTACAAACGACACAAAACATGATGTCTGTACAGCTGACCTCTTTAACAGCTTGTGAACCCTGAGGAGGCTGCAGTCTGTCGGAGGTCTGACTTGGAGCCGAGTCCTTCTTCTCCTGCGCTGGGTTATGTTTCCCCAGCAACAGATAAAACGGTGTAATGGCCACGCTGTCATCAACCAGCAGCTACAGGACACACACACACACACACCATTACAAGACAGTTTCAGCTCTTGAAGGACTCATTATATTTACATAAACACACAGAAATCAGTCGAGATATTTGAACTCCTGAATGTTATTATTACCACCTTTCATTGGGAACAATAACACATTCACATATTCAAATATTTTTACACATATGCAATTAAAAAAGGTTCAATGCATAAAATTCTGCTTGAGGCAGGACAAAAAACGGCAAGCTAATAAATATTCAAATGAACTCACATATAAAATCATATGCATAAATTTAATTAGATGTTTAAAATCAATTAGAAATCAAATGTAAAAAAGCTATTAAAACATGATTCCCCCCCACAATGAATTAAAAAATTACATTAAATATTAAACATATGAAAACATGGTAATACATATTAAAAATTAAAATAATACTCTTAAATTCAATTAAATTACCAAATTTAATATTTAAAATAAATAAAATGCTGAATTCGGTATTTAAAATAAATAAAACACTGAATTTAATATTTAAAATAAATAAAACGCTGAATTCGGTATTTAAAATAAATAAAACACTGAATTTAATATTTAAAATAAATAAAACACTGAATTTGGTATTTAATATAAATAAAACACTGAATTCAACATTTAAAATAAATAAAACTGAATTTAATATTTAAAATAAATAAAACACTGAATTTGGTATTTAAAATAAAAAAAACACTGAATCAATTAATTTAAATGAATTTGAATATTATAATGAATTAAATCAAAGAAAAATACTGACATTTATGCGTGAATAAAGAATAATTTTTGGGTCTGATGCATCCAATAATGTTATTGATTCCTGTTTGTTGTAAATACAGGCTCTGGGCATGATGCATTTGTTTACCGTGACCTCAGTGTGCTGCATGTCGTTACGGAGTGTGCTGATAACACCGACCTGTTTCCTCGAGTTCAGTATTTGCTCGTCCTCTGTTCTGGTGCTGAAGGTCAGTAGGTCCTGAGGGAAGGTGAAGGGGAGGACAGTATAGACACAAATTAACTCTGATACAGCTACAGCCTCCTGCTGCTTTTAAAATATTAATTTTATTCATAATAAAAAAAACACCAGAATGAATTTTCTCTCAAATGTTCAGAATATTTATGTTTACAAAAGTAATCCCGTAGGTGAGAGATATTAACGTCTGTAAGGTTGGGTTTAAACTCGTACCATGCTCTCGGTGAGAAAGTATAAGCGAGATCTGTTGAGCCACAGCGTCCTCTCATCACAGCTATCCAGCGGCTCATCTCGTGGAGCAAACACAGAGCGCTGAACTTTTCCAGAGCACACAGCCTTCTGGGTAAACACGGGCCTCGGCTCGCTGGGTTTAAACACGAACACTGGACAGAGAACAGATGCTGGATTAGCTCTGTGTTCCACTGACGACTTAGTCCATCTTTCCTAACCACTGGTCCTGCACCCCGATTCCCCAGGACTCACTTCCTGAATCCAGTGCTCCCGCCCACAGGTCACCTGTACACATGCATAGCCCTATTTCCTCATTCCATGCTCCCCTAACTCCCAGTCTCCATCTTTTATTATAGCCCCAAAACCCACTTCCCCTACAACCTCAAACCCACTTCCCTGACCTCAAATTCTCGCTTAGCCAGAGCCCCAAACCCGCTTCCCATTAGCCCAAACCCCACTTCAACAAAGCCCCAAATGTGCTTCCCCTTAACCCCAACCCTGCTTCAACACAGCCCCAAACCCACTTCCCCTTAACCCCAACCCTGCTTCAACACAACCCTAACCCTGCTTCAACACAGCCACAAACCCACTTCCCCTTAACCCCAATCCTGCTTCAACACAGCCACAAACCTGCTTCCTATTAGCCCAAACCTCACTTCAACACAGCCCCAACCCTGCTTCCTCTTAGCCCCAACCCCACTTCAACACAGCACCAAACCTGCTTCAACACAGGCATAATCCCACTTCCCCACAACCCCCATCCCCCTAACCATAATCTTGTTTGACCCAATCCCACTCCCACACTAACCCAATCCTGCTCCCCCTACAACCCCAATCCCACTTCCCCACAGCCTTCAATCCCACATCCACCCAACCCCCATCCCGCTTCCCCACAACCACTATCTTGTTTCCCCTCTGGCCCAATCCCACTCCCACACTAATCCAATCCTGCTCCCCCAACAGCCCCAGTGTGGCTTCCCTCACCTTAATCTCGATTCCCAACAAACCCCAATGCCACTCCCCCACAATCCCAGTCCCTCAACATAATCCAAATGCCCCCCCCACAGACCCAACCCTGCTAGCCCACAACTCAAATATTGCTTCCCGACAACCCCAATCAAAACTTCCCTAACCGCTTGATCACTTGATCTTACTTTCCTAGAACCCCAAATCATCTTGCCTATCATCCTAATTTCTCTTCCCCACAGCCCAAACCCTGCTCCCCAATAACCACCAATCCCTAAATCCCTGGTCCCACATTCCAAAATCTGCAGACCAAGAAATACCATTTCAAGGAATAGCGCTAACATGAAGCGCTAAACAAGCGTATTATAAATGATTATTACTAAACTACGCTATCAGATTCTTCATTTAGGATGTTTCTCAGGTGAGAACTGGAGGGAAGGATACAGTAATACTGATAAAGGAGTGCGCACACACACACACACTCGTCACGTCTGTGTTTACATACTTACAGTCAGTGTTTCCAGAGTGGTGGCAAAAAGCAGCCACGTTTTCAGACAGAGGGTCTGACCGCAACATACACACATCCATCGACGTGCTCCATTCCACTGTGAGGAAACCACAGGGTCAGTCAATACCGCTGACGACGAAAACACCACAGACTACACAAACACACTACTGATCAAAGTCCTGCACAAAATCAGGTTTGTTGAGACAGGTGCCCTGTTGGCATCTCCCACACACACACACACACACACACATACGGAATACTAACGTGAGCAGGTGAGAAGGTTCCAGCAGCACAGCAGATTTTTTGTGGTGGTGCCGAGCAGGTATTTGGAGCAGCTCAGACGCCCAAAGCAGAGATCCCTGATGACCAGAACAGAGATTAGCATTTTTACCCTCCATCACTTCCATACTCACAATTTCCTGACATTGGTGTGTAAAAATAAATAAATAAATAAAATTCACATCTTACTGCAAGACTCTTTAAAAACGTTTAACAAGTCCCACCAGGGGCGTCGCAGTGCGTAGCATGTCCACAGCAAGAAGGTCCCAGGTCTCTGTGAGGAGTTTGCATGTTCTCCCTGTGCTTGCGTGGGTTTCCTCTGGATACTCCGGTTTCCTCCCACAGTCCAAAAACATGCACAGTACACTAGTTGGTGGTTCCAAATCACCCCTAGGCGTGAGTGTGAATGCTCTGCGATGGCCTGGTAGGCTGTCCAGGATGTACAACGTCCTTGCCCAGAGTTGGCTAAGATAGGCTCCAGCCTCCCCGCAACCCTAATTACGATTAAGCGGCTCAGAAAATGAATGAATGAAGTGTCACCAGTCTATTACCAGACAAATATGTACAAATCACTCTCTTACTTACACTACTAAACCTACTATTAGGGTCGCGAGGAGGCTGGCGCCCATCTCACACCACACTGGGCAAAGGCGGGGCAAACCCTTAACAGGTCATCAGACCATCGCAGCCCAACACAAACACAACCATTCACATTCACACTCAAACCTAGGGCCAATTTGGAACAGCCTCATGTGCACGTCTTTGGAAGGTGGGAGGAAACCGGAGTAACCCAAGAAGTCCCACACAAGCACGAGCAGAACATGCAAACTCCACACAAACACCCCAGCCGGGGACTCAAACCCAGAACTTTCTTGCAGTGAGGCGGGCATGCTAACCACTACGCCAGTGCTGCCCATTACTTTCAGTTAAAGTGACCGTATGTAAGAGTCAGTGATTTGTGGCTCTGGCAACCATGCTGTGAAAAAAAAAAAAAAAAAAAAAAAACATGATCCTGTAAGCAAATGGTTGCAGAGGGAAGTTAAAGGGGCGGAGTCAGGTATGTCTGAAGAAAATAGCCTAAATATTATGAATGATGTTATTTAACATGAGGTAATCATTCATATAGATGGAAATTTGGTCACTAGACATGATTTGGGTTCATACATTAAGTCTGTTAGGGGTTTGCAACGCGGCCTCTATCTTTGAAGATTTCATAAAGTCCATGTTGTTCTTCATTTCCATTCACTCCATATTGGGCTCAAAAACTCGAGTCCTTTTATCTGTGAGCTGAAAAGCTATTTAACAAATTTATATAAATATTTTGGTCATTCATGACATATCTATATCAATTTTTGTCAAATAAACTAGGGTAAAATCATGACACTGCTCCTTTAATACACACTGAAACAGTATTTGTTTTTAATTATTAATGCTAATTTCACCAGGACATTTATACCCAGCAGATCATTCACTCAGTAAACATTACACACATTCAATCCGAATCAATAACCGTATAAACAAAAGACAAACCCTCCCCTAGTGAGGTGAAAACTGAAAATTCCCAGATTACAAAGTGATTAAATGTAAATATTTCATCAGGTTCCCCTCGTGGGTTCACTGTTCGAAAATAAACCGTTCGGTATGGACTCTAAGTTCAGCCAAATTCAATAAAAGGCTCCTGAAATTCAATCGACCTTTAAACAGTGTTAAAATTGGAAACGTCTGCGAGTATTCACGGCTGACTGTAACGATCGAGCGGATAATTTAGCCAAAGTCCAACACTGAACAGCAAGATATAAAATCAGGGGAACGCAAAGATGCACTGAATCCGGATTGAAAATACTTTGATTAGGGATACGACATTCTGGGAGATATTTTAAATCTCACGGTGTGCTGGGCCGTCTAAATTACCGCCCCTCCCCATGCACAGCAGTATCCATGCTCATCCCAGTCTGAGCATGGAGCTTCCTAGTGACCAATCAGAGCAGAGTAGATACAGAGTGCAATAAAACAAACAAACAAACAAACAAAAAAAAAAAACACAAATGGGAGGAGGAAGCCAAACAGCTTGTCCAGCACACACTCTCAAGAAAAGTGTTTCGGGGGGAGGAATGGGAGCAGATTCCAGTATTTTGGATTAGGAATCGTACAGTGGTGCACCACTGGTGCCTGAAATAAAAAAATAAAGGTCTGACCGAAGTGTCGAGAGTGCAGAGAGTGGTTTTGGGCAATTCCATGAAAAAAGGAACATGACCGGGTAAAAATTAATTTTCGGATTTAGATTCTGAAAAAAGGTGCAAATTATTCATAAAACCCCAAACTTCACAATACCAGTTAAATTCATTAGGAAATCCCTTTTCCACATGAATATTGACTGTCAAATGTTTATGTCCAGAGTTCATGGACTTCGGTGATATTGTTCAGTCTTTGTGTAATTTTTAGGGTTGATTTTCGGGTTTGACCCAGGTTCTTATTACATGAGAAAGGTCAGGCACGTAGAGGGGATTAATGGAACCATTTTCTCAGATTTCCTAAAACATTTTAAACCCAGAAATGCAAGAGAGGGTGGAACATCATGTAAAATCATTAATAACTGGATAATTTCAACTCTTTCAAAGCAAATCAGTGAAATTTTTCAGAAACAGAGGAATCAGATGTAACGTCTGTCACATAGAATTTTTTAGCCAGTGCTGCTAAGTTCCTCACTTCCTGTTTTCTGCGGTCGGTATATTAGTAGGCCTCCTCCCCCTATGAACTTTAGGGTCAGTCAGGTATCGCTGTTCGTTTTTAGAGAATTTTGAAATAAAGCTTGATGAAATTTTCAGACGTCTTTTTCTTCTCATGTCCGTCACACTTGGATTTTTGTTTTCATAAAAAAACAAAAGGATCATTGGGTATCTTTTCTTCCCTGCTATACCTTTAATCAAGCCCATACACAAGATTAGGGACTTATGGCCTCAACGTGGGACTGGTTCAGATGGCTCAGACACTTTACAAATGTAACGACCGTCACGGTGGAACTGGCCTTTCTCATGTAGAGATGAGACCCCAGTGCACAATTCATTGGATATTTTCCATTCTTTTTACAGCCCTAGTGGTGATTTGTGGTCAGTGGCACTGAAATACCCTCTAAACAAATACACCTCACTATGACTATATATCCTCATTACTCCCAGTTCTCTACAGAACCTTTTGGACACTATGACTGTGGTATGTTTGAACTTTAGCCCCCACCTGATTGCCCCAGGAGGCTGGCACAGTGTAGTCAAAAGCCCCCAGGTGTCCACGCTCCACACCGTCACCACCTCCCCGAAGCTCACAGCCAGCAGAGAGCCATCAGCTGAGAAACAGCAGTTGGTCGTTCGCAGGCCGTGATAGCTCCCCACAAAGTCACATGACCAGGAAAGCTGTTCCCCTGCAAACACAAATGCAAACTTCAGTTCGAAGACAGAAAGCAACGGACTGGGAGACATTAGGCACAATTCCAGTTTGGGAAAAAGGAAAAGCCTCCCATGCCCTCTCCCTTCCCTTTTAACTTTCTACTTGGAAAACTAACACTTCCTCTGGGAGCTTTCGATTAATTCACCTCATTTATTCGGTCACTGATGTTCAGTGGCCAGGGGACATTAGTCCTGTGGGTAAAATAAAGGTGAGATGTTTTATTGCAGTCTAGGTTTTCCCTTCTGAAGAACGGAGAGCAAGTGAACAAGCCCTTAAGTCCTTATTTGGACATCAACCCGAAAGGCCGTCATTAATCCACCATGATCACGCCTGCATTTCCCAAAGCTTCAAAAAGCAAGAACACTGCTAGATCTTCAAATACCGTTCCAATTCATATTCTAAAGAAACATCAATAGATAATCAATGATGTATTTACAGTACAGACCAAAAGTTTGGACACACCTTCTCATTCAATGAGTTTCCTTTCTTTTCATGACTATGAAAATT
>JAQMYF010000012.1:2625779-2637760 GCA_030014195.1 Neosilurus mollespiculum | reverse complement strand
CTCTCTCTCTCTCTCTCTCTCTCTCTCTCTCTCTCTCTCTCTCACTCTCTCTCTCTCTCTCTCTCTCTCTCTCTCTCACTCTCTCTCTCTCTCTCTCTCTCTCTCTCTGTGCCTCACTGGAGTGGGTTTTTATTAAAGGTTGAAATGTGGGTTTGGGTGTAAAACAGAGTGACCTTGTGTTTGAACAGGGAATGAATGGAGAACCAGATACGAGACCCAACTGGAGGTTAACAGGCAGCTGGAGAGGCAGATTGGAGTGGTACAGGAGAGGCTTGAGAGGCTGGGTGGAAATCCTTTGGGTACAAAATCCATTCCAATTTCATTAAATCATAAGTATTAAAAGTATAATCATGTTAGATGAAAACATATTTTTTAAGATGCTATATAAAGAGCTTTCTGTCAGAATGTATATTCAACTGTATTTCATATAATCTCACAAAGCATTGTTATTATCATAGTAGCCATGATGTCTGTCTCACTGCAAGAAGGTCCTGGGTTCAAGTCCCAGCCCCAGCAGGGGTATTCCAGTACTCCAGTTTCCTCCCACAGTCCTAAGACATGCATATTGGGTTAATTGGTTGTTCCAAATGGTTCCACTGTTTAGTTATCTTGAGAAAATTATCCTGACATCCCAAGAATGATAAGTAGCTAACTCAAGATCATGGGAAAACAAATGAAATGAACTTGTTATCTTGAGAAAAGACATAATTGTCCCGTTATCCTGAGAAAACGGAGTGGAAACAATTGTGTAAATGAGGGTCTGCTTAGGGTTTCCCTAGAAAAGTGAAGATTAATGTAGCACATTAATCTCAGAGAATGTAACTTTCTTTCAGTTAAAGAGTCCTAAAGTAACTAATTTAGAGCTGAGGTAAAGCTAATGTTCTTTAATCTGGATTAAAGAATTGGTACGATGGTGGTGTATGTCTGAGTTGTGTGCTTACTATTTACTTGCGTACTCATCTGTACTAAAAGGAAATGCATGATAGTACATACTTATCTGACGTTAGCACATACAGAGCCCCCATCCCGGTCAAATTCAATCCCCCATTGTCCACTCCTTCCCATGGCACTGTGCACAGTCACTCATACCTTCAGAGAACTGTAAGGAATATATTGGCTGATTTATTTATTCATTTATTCATTCATTCATTCATTCATTCATTTTAGATCGACTGGCTCCGGTTCGCTCTTATGATAAGATGACAGTGGTGAGAACATTTAAACAATATTTTATATATTTTTTTATACATGGTGACCTGGTGATACTGGGCAGGACGTTTCTAGGGAAAGATGGTTATGACATTGGTATTCATCACACGTACGAAGTCATTTTTTTTCACATAAAGAAAATGGTATCCAGATATTATTATATCACACAGAACAACATTCCAACATTTCAACATGATTTTTTTCTCTAATCCCATCATCCTTTATCCTTCACTTTTCCATTTCACTCACAAAATATTCACACTCATATTTCCGCTTGGTTCCATTCAAGCTTTCCTGGTTAATAATATTAATGTAAATTTATATCTGGTTAGTGATAATACTGCTTTGTGGTAATGTCTATGGTTAAAAGAACTATGCAATTAAATCTAAATTGACTTCTTCCTGCTCCCTGCAGTGATCTGAGGTTTATATAAACAGTTACATATGAAACTAGTTTCATTATTAATTTGTATCAGAATTCTGGAAGTGTTCTTTCTCCTTCCTCAGGACACTTTAAAACACAGACTTCAACTTCTGAACACTGAAAAAAAGAAGCCTTCAAAGTCAACTCTTGGAGTCTTGTTTGAGAATTGAACAAGAGGGAAAGGTTTCTTCTTATTCTCACCAATAATCAGTTCATGGTGCTCATGGAGGGTTGAATGTGATGTGATGTGATGTGTGTATCCCTTACTGTTTAAAATGTGATGGTGAATCAGAGGCACTGTGTTCATTATCGTACACCGATACTGCCGCTGCTGAAATGTGTCACCCGTGTTCATTGTTTATTGAGGAAAAATAGCTTACAAATACTTTAATTTTTTAATACTTTAATGGTGTCTGTTCTTGTTTCTTTCTGTTAAGGCATACCAAAAGGCCTATGATGAGCGGAGAACTTATCTGTCAGAGATTGCAAAGGTGAACTTAAAGATCTGTTATGTGGGAGAAATAATAATAATAATAATAATAATAATAATAAATGTTTTTCTTTTAACAAAAAAATAAAATGATGTGATATTTCTGCTGATTTTATGACTTTTGTTAAATATCACAGGGTACAATGTTAGGAAAAAATATTATAATTCCATGAAGGTTTTACACAGTAATCCAGAACAATGCTGCCTAAAACTATCAGGATTGTGACACTTTTGTGTGAGAGTACAGTTGAATGCATATTTTCTGGTAAAAAATGTGGAGGATGGTGGATTATGCAAAAACTACTAAACCGATTTTCACCAAACCTGGTGGAGGGATGGGGTATAGGCCTGACAAGAACCTGAAACATTTTGAAGCACAGCCGGATCACGATTTGGATCCAAGACTTTTTTTTACAAGCATTTATTAAAGGTTTTTTCTTTGTTAACAGAATTACAAAAAAACTATTGATCTCATTTTCATCTAACTTGGTGGAGGGGTGGTGCCTGCGCCTGGAAATAACTCATTAAATTTTGAAAGTGATCCATGCATGGGATCATATTCAGTAAAAAAAAAAAAAAAATCATCCTGAAACCATTAGCATTAGAAAGATCCTTGCTCCACTAGGGGGAGACAATGCTAAATTATAATAATCCATTTGCGCCCGATGCAGATACCTTATACTCTATGAGTACCCCTGTAGTTACTAAATGGTACCAAGGCACTTTATTTATTTTAGAGCAGTAAATTATTCTTTAATTTAATGTTAGCATCCCTCAGTTATCAGGAGTGCATCACACTTCATTCATTCAGTCATTCATTTTGGTTGTAAGGTCTCACGCTCTATGTTTCTGTTCTTTGTCCTGCTGCATGTCAGAAGTGTACAGTTTTCAGTACCATTAACTGTACGCACTCATGGCAGAATTTATTTTAGCTCCTATATATATATATATATATATATATAAAAATATAAAAAATGATTTTTATCATATTTAAAATGAATATAGAAGGACTTGGTGATAAGCATCTGATCCATGAAGCACAAAATGCATAGTTTCTCATTACCTGCTAAGAGAGTTTGGTCTGATGGTATAAACCTGTTTCGTAATGAACCAGTATCAGAATGTATTCACTGACCGAGACTTTAAAACACTGATGTAAGTCGTTGTGATTAAGGCTGATGCCAAATGCTGTAAATGTAAATTAAATTAATGTGATACTGATATGCTGTAGACTCTTCTGTCATTTAAAAATAAAATAAATTTTTGTTTTTATTTTCTGCTATCAGGTTTCTTCTGCTTTTGACTGGACCAGAAAGCAGCATTTGGCCCAGTCTCAAAAAAACACTCAAAGCCCCCAAAAAGGGTAAAGTATCACCAATGCATTGTTTAGAACTTCTGGCTTATAAACTTCTAGCCAAGAAACAGTCCCACACCTTAATATTTTGTTGGAGCACTTGCACTCTTGATTAGAGTGTGTAATTGTCACCATGGCATTATTTCAACAAACTTAAACAACATTACAACATTAATTTCCCTCCAGTGTTGGGTTCATTTTTCACCAACATCTTGAACTGTTGATAGAAAAACTGAACCGCTCCATAAAGTCTTCTCCAGCACATCCCGAAAACTTTCAGTAGGGTTAAGGTCAGGACTCTGGGGTGCCGATACTTATGTGAAAATGATTCCTCGTGCTCCCTGAACCACTCGCTCATTATTTGAGTCCCCATTTTATATCCGCGCCATCAGGGAAGAAAAAGTGCATTGATGTGATAACCTGCTCATTCACTACATTCAGATCATCAGCCGACTTCATTTTATTCCCACATTAATGTTGCTGAGCCTCGACCGGACCAACCGGAGCAACAATGCCATGGAAGTTACATGCTGTGATCAAAGATAAATGCACTGCATGAAAATATTAGTGTGCCACTTTTAGTTTTTGCTACTTTTTGCTAATGTTACATGCTACTCTCACTCACTGACTCACTCATGTGCCAAACTGCTTAATCTTACCAGGGTCACATGGAGGTTGGTGCCTTTCTCAGTTGATACTCGGCAAAGGCAGGGTACACCCTGAACAGCTTACCAGACCATTGCAGTGCAAAACACACAACCATTCACACTCACACCTATGGCAATTTGGAACAGCATGTCTTTGGATTGTGGGAGGAAACTCACCCAAATGCCACTCTCTTAAATTAATTCATATAAAGCCCTAACGGGCTTCTCACTTGCCTGTAGAGTGCAGCATACTGAGGGAATGTTAGGCCTTGGTCTCGCATAGCCGAAATTACTTTATCGTAGATGACAGTAGACAATTTTTTGCCTTCTGAGGTCAACCGGCATTATTCCGCTAATAAATGATGTGTGAATAATTAATGTAGCATCATTAGAGTATATAATGTATAACGGTCAAGTACCACATTATCTTAGTAGGCACTTTGGTAGGGCTAACGAGCCCATCACTTCCAAGGTATCTTAAATAAAGATGAAATACAGTGGTATCTCTTGGAAATAAAATGGAATCGGATCCACGATGCCTTACTGAAACCATTAGTTTCCTCCTGTATGTGAGTGTTAATGACCCCTGCACCGGCCGCCATGATATTAATAACATCAACATCTTTTTAATCATATCCCTTCTTCTGTTTCTTAACACTCATTCAAGGACTTTTCCACTTTCTGCAAATCCATGTTGCACTGTCAACCCTCGCACCTCGAAGGTCCTAGACTCAGACATTTCGATGTGGAGTTTGCACGTGCTTGTGTGGGTTTCCTCAGGGTACTCGGGGTTTCCTTCGACAGTCCAAAAACATGCACAGAAGGCTAATTAGTGTGGATATTCAATGCTATATAGAGTTTATATCACCAGCAGCGAAAAGTCATCTTTACAGTCGCTGAGTGCAGATCTAAGCCCATATGGATCTTCATCAGCAGGAGCGAGGGGCTTCCGAGATGAGAACACCAGCCAGCATCAACACACCAGGACAGACCACAGGACTCATAGAGCAGAAGGATCAGAAGGATCAGGATCGCCGACATCCAAGAAGTAGCATGTGTACCTGAGCAAAACACAGAGAGAGAGGAGGAGAGGGGGAGGGGGAAAGAGAGAGAGTTCAGGGTGTACCCTGCTTTCGATAGGCACCAGTCTCCTGTGACCCTAAAGGGTTAAGTGTATCGGTAAATGAGTGAGTGAGAGAGAGAGAGAGGGAGTGAGTAACTAACTAACCAATTAATTATATAACCAAACAACGAGCCAACCAGTCAACTGCAACAAAACAATTTTGTAAGTATTCCGGTCACTTCCGTTGGAATACTTGTGAACTGGGGACCTACCCTGAGAACCAGGAGGGTGTGGTTTCTATTTCTGGAAAGTTTGGTCGTCTTGAAAATTGTATCAGTTCAGTTGTATTCAGTGACTGTGTCTTCATTTGCATATTTCCTCCTCCCACACGTGCGACAGATTGCCTCCCATATCTGCCACAATGTCCACGGTCACAGCCACGGTTCTCCTGGATCTACAGACCGTGTGAAACCTTCATATTAAAGTTAACCAAAGAGCAGTGAAAGTCGAAATCGGTTCAGTGGTCATTAGTACTCTACAAAACTGTACACTTTGCAGAGGAAATGGGATGCGGTCACAATCCACGTTCATGTGAATTTCCGAAATTGTACAAGACATCTGATAGGCTGCAGAGACAGCAGTTCATGAATGCAGTTTCGTCCGTATGTAAATGAATGCAGCAGTGACATTTATTTGTGAATCATAAAAGACTACAGTGAATTGCATGACATTTCTTTGTGACTTTTCAGGTGCTCATCATTTATGCACTGTAATGTCATTTTAAAATTGAATTATAGTTATTTACAGGAGCGATAGTCAAAGTTTTCTTGCTTAAAAAAAACCTGGAAAGTTTTGTGTAGAAGATGATTTAAAAATGATAAGGAGCACAATGGATGAGTTAATGGACGAGCACAATCGTACGAGAAAACCCCGAAGCAGTCCGGCACAGGGTGCTTTTCTGTGTTTACATTTTTTCAAAGACACGCCCCCAACGCCCCTTCACTACACCCCCATGGGAAACATGGTGGACTCTGGAAAGCACCCAGCCACATAGTGTAACCTAAAACATTTTCCCCAAAAACAACTTTCAGAAAAGAAATGTGGTGAAATGAGAATAAACTGCAGCGCTCTTCCAAGAAACTTTAAACACTTACCAGGAAACTTTATTACCAGCAAAAAAAGTGCGTCAAATTAGAGGTGGGCGTTTCTCCTGCACTATGTAGGTCTGCTTTATTGGACAGCTTTGCGTAACTATTTGAGTAGATAATGATATATTCCTGAATGTGTTACAGATAATGCTGGGGCTCAGGTATCAAATATTCATATATATACACAACATATATATTTTTGATACAAGAGAGCGCAAACCTCTGCCAGGCTGGTGCTTAGCATGTCTGCCATACATTAAGAAGGTCCTGGGTTTGAGTCTCGGGATCGACGAGGGCAGTTCTATCTGGTGTTTTAATCATGCTTGTGTGGGTTTCCTCTGGGTGCTCTGGTTTCTTCCCAAAGTAAAAAAATCCTGCACAGTAGGCTGATTGGCTGTTCCACATTGTCCCTAGGTGTGACTGAGTGTGAAAGGGTGTGTGTGTGTGTGTGTGTGTGCTGGTCCTGTGATGAACTGGGGAGGTATCCACAGTGTACCCCACCTTCACCCAGAGTTGGCGGAAATGATGGAGACTCCAGCCTCCCAACGTCCCTGGTAGAATTAAGTGGCTCGGCAAATGGATGGATGGTTCCTCTTTTCAAATTTTTGGAAGAATTCTGTGTATGGAATTTTCACATTTCTTTTAAAGATAAGGACTTTTTTTTGTTTTTTTTTAACACGACCCCTTCCCATGCATTCATCACCTCCAAATTTTTATGTTTTTTTTTATTTATACCAGACCCTACTCTGAAAAAAAAATTAAAAACAAAAAAATATTAAAATCTGTGTATAACATTTTGAGTTATACTGAACACAAACAGAGAAACTAAAAAACTAACAAATTACCAACACAGGTGGAACATACAGTAACCTCCTGGCTGAAGGTGTTTATTATTAAACAAACTCACCTTAAAATCATTTTCTAGTTTTTTATAAAAATCAATTATTACAGTTTTAAAAAGTAAAGGGAGTGCATCCCTCTCTGTGATGTCATCATAGAGTATGTAGGTCATGTGACACACTGGTGGGAAATCGTGAAAAGGGCACATAGTACAGACAAAGAAACTGAGGGACACGGAGTTCGGAAGAGCATCACTAAGTATGTCTTTACACTGGACATCCCATAATAAGGGTAAATTAATTTTTAAAATGTTTTAATTAAAGTGTAAAAATGATATTTACATTTAATGTCACATCACATGCTTCCAGAAGGTGTGTAAATATCATTGTAAAAAAAACAAAAAAACAAACTTGCGAGCTTAATTGGTCACAAAATATCAATATTATATCGTTGTATTGCCAGTGCTTTCAAGGAGGCGTGCCTTAAGCTAAACAGTTTGTAGGGGGGAAGGGGGGGGGGGTGCATCCAAAGAAGTTCCGTTCTTCGTTTGACTGATTGTGTAAAGACACTTGTCAATAAATACTATTCTGCGGAACAAGTGAATGTGCCCATACCTCAGTGTGTCGCAGCTAGAATTATACACTCATACCACTTCCTACACACTCTGGGGGAAGGGTGGGGGGTGGGGGGTGTATTCAATTTGTATTTGTTATGTTTGGTGGTATGACACACATTAGGGGGAAGTGAGACGGCAGCATACGTGCAAACAGCCGATCCGCTGAGGGTTTTTTTTCTTTCTGTTGTTGTATAGAGACACCGAAGTGTGTGAGGGGGGGAAAAAACACACTGACACTTTTATAGGGTTTTTCAATTGCACCGTAAACAGTGTTCAATTTAATGTTTGGTGTAAAACCATGTAACGTTAAGGGTTCCCTTTCAGAAGCCATTATAAGAACAGAGCTTATCAATGGACTCTTAAGGAACCCAGTAAAAAAGAACCCAATAAAATTTATAGAGAGAGATTTTAAACTTAAGGTTCGTCAAGGGCTATTTGGGTAATTAAAGGTTCTTAGCTTCTGAAAATGGTTCTACTTGGACGGTTCTTGAGGATTCTCAAGCTCTTGTTCTACCTGTGTTTGTGTGGATTTGCTCTGGGTACTCCAGTTTCCTCCAACAGTCCAAAGACATGCACATTAGGCTTATTGGCTGTTCCAAATTGACTTTAGGTGTGAGTGTGGTTGGATGTGTGTATTGCCCTGCGATGGTCTGGAGAGCTGATCAGGGTGTAAGGGGAAGTCTGTTGGGACTTTACACCCGAGCCTAGTGGCTCATCGGGCCGGAGGCTCATCCCAGTTTCCGTTTCGTGAAGCGACTAGGAGTTCAACTCCTCCTGGATGGGACGCTAGTCCATCGCAGGTTACCTTCCCTGTATTTTTACCGGGATCCATTTATACTGCTGGGTCTACAGTGGCACACTTATGGTTAAGACCTTACTCAGTCTTAGCACGGTGGGGGCTAACGGGGATTTGAACCCATGACTGCTCGATCCATTACACCGCCGTCCCCCAAGGTGTACACCAGGGTAGAATCCACAACAGTGACCCCTTATAGAAGACACTTAACCCTTATTCATTGTCGCAGGGGTGAATGTCGATAAACAGCTAAATAGGAATATTTAGTTCAGTGACATCCACCAATCCTGAGGCAGATTATTGTTTGATTTACTTCACAGAAACACAAAAAGCAAACTACATCAAGATTTATATAATGGCGCTCACATTAACTGTGACCATATGACCTCACTAAAGAAACCATTTCCTTGATTTTACATAGCTTGTACGTCCATCTGTCTATCCGCTGATGCTGATTGGTTGTGATGCATCACAGCGCTGATTGGCTGTGCACTCTTTTTCATGTGCTGACATCTGGAAGTGTATACTAAGACAGGTTTTGTATTTTTGGCAATGCAACTTTTAAAACATTGACAGAATAATGAATTAATTATGAACAGAAAAGAAACACAGCTCCGTTTTAGGCAGCTCCTGAATATTCGTTTAATTTTACTAAGCTTATCTTAAGCATGGCAGGGGAGGGTGAGGTGAGTTCTGTACACGCTGCAAGCAGAACATAAGCGAATTAGGGAGCATAATGGTGTCCTAATTTATGTCTCAGTTAAAGTTTTAATATATACTGCGTGAAAACATACGGCCCCCCCCCCCCCCCAAAAAAAAAAAAAAAACAACAAAACAACGAGATTTGTATGTTTTATTTTTCTGTTTTTAAAACCTTTATGGCAGCAATTTATAAAACTCTTGATACTTTAAAAAACGAAGGCCGTATTGCATAGCTGTCCTTTTGTATTTTTTAGGAACAGAATTTTTGTTGACTTTTTAGGATTTCACAAAACAGACCGTGAGTTGTTGTCTGTTGTGTCATTTCACAAATTATCCACCTTCATCCACATTATTCCCCTGATAGTGAACCAATCAGATTGCACCATTCCCGTGGAATATAAATATATATATATATATATATATATATATATATATATATTTCTTCTTCCTAATTAGGGTCGCTGGGAGGCTGGTGCCCCTTTTCACGGCCGACTCTGGGTGAAGGCAGGTTACACCCTGAACAGCTCGCCAGGCCATCGCAGGGCCAACACACATACAACCACTCACACCTGGGTGGGATTTTGAACAGCTAATTAGAGTACTGTGCATGTTTTTGGACTGTGGGAGGAAACCGGAGTACCCGGAGGGAACCCACGCAAGCACGTGGAGAACATGCAAACTCCACATAGAAACGCCCGGAGCCCGGGAATCGAACCCAGGAATTTCTTGCTGTAAGGTGGACATGCTAACCACTGCGCCACCGTGGCGCCGGTGTGTGTAAATGCACCTGATTATTTAATATGTACATGCGCTCTCAGCTTTAAAGTGAGCATTCAGGTCCTTCTGCTTGCACCAGCGATTAAATACCCGGCGCATGACTGCAGGAAGGATAATGGAGACTTAAGCAAACGGATACTTTGTGATGAACGGTCTCCGAGTTGGGTGAGGATGGAGAGACTGTTGGGGATAGATTAACCGCAGATAAGGAGAATGATGATGGATAGGACAAACATTCAGCTTCTACATTTGACACACCCTAAAACTTAAAACACATTTCTTCTCCCTGGCATTTGGGACCTCCTGAGGGTTTTATCTATTTTTGTTTTATGGTTTCTTATTTCTGTATTTATTTATCTGTTGTGTTTATATGTATTGAATTGTTATAAGTTTTAGTTCTCTGTACAGCACTTTATATCAACCGGTGTTGTTTTTTTAAAGTGCTTTATAAATAAAGGTGGATTGGATTGGACGATGATGATGATGTGCAGTTTCTGGGATTTCGCTGAGTCGGACATTTTACTGAGACCTGGCCACCGTAGTTCAAATGCAAATGCTCCGAGATCCACCAAGCTGAAACTGCTTCACATAATTTTAGCTATTCTATCTCATACCTTATCAAAAAATAAACCAAAAACCATAATTAAAAAGCAGCAATAATCTATTAATATTAAGAATTCAAAACAAATGTTAAAATAATAATAATAAAAACCTGAAACGCTTTTACCAGATACTGAAGCTAGAGATGGTCGCGCGAATGGATAATATTAGGTTAGAAAAGGCATGAAAGATAATCATTACAGTAAAAAAGATTCAGAGTGTGCAGGATTGAACTTGGTTGTGCACACGGCTGCCGTGGTTGGTGAGAAGAAAACGGGGCCAAATACGAGGGAAAGTCCCTAACCCTGGTGTAAAAGCAGAACTGAATTAGCGATCGACTTTGGGGTAGTTTTGTAGATCAGGCGAACATCACGGAATGTTTAAAATGCCAAGATCACTAGATTAAAATATATTTCTCTAAAAGCTGCTTTGTGACAGGGTCCAATATTAAAATCCTTCTACAAATAAAATGAAACTGAATTGATGGTCGTTGCTTCTGTGAACTGTAAGTTAATACACGGGTATCGGTGGAAGATACATGTGCGAATCAATAGAAATAATGGCAAACCGTTTATATTTTGAAGTAACAAAGTCTGCTCCAACCCTATAGTCTGAATTAAAGACTACATTTACAAGTTAATTCCACAAAAACATCTCCTCTAACCTCATTTTACAGCCAGCTTGTTTTGTTCTTGTTGTGATATTCGTATCTCTTGGACAGACATCACCAGATATTAATTACTTCTGAGCACAGCATTTCAGACCTTTAATTGCAGTAGAAATGCATCTAGGAAGAATATCAAGCTTGTGGTTTCCTGCTATCATCTGGGTTTTTTTTTTTTTTTTTTTTTTAATCTTCTGAACATCATCACGGAGGATGTTTGTTATATAAAGGCCTGTGTGGTTTTTTTTTTTTTTGTTCCTTTGCGTTTAAAGAATCATCAGTTTTCTTATAATCGAGGAGTTCATTCATCTCTTGGCTCCTGAAAATCCCTGTAATTCAATATCTCAACAGCCGTGATGTTTATCAGAAATGCCAAAGGGTGAGACATGAATGAATCAGAGGTTTGTTATTTTTTTTATATTACATGTGGGTGGATTTGGGGATTTCTCAAAACAATCTATGAAGACTCAAATGTCAGGGGTTTTGCTCAGGATTATTTAAATGTTTGTCGTTGGATGCTGGGTTGCCATGCCAGCCTAAATAAACGCCAGACAGGAAAGAGTGGGGTGACCACACATTTATTTTTCACTTTTCATACTCCTTTACTTGTGTCAGAACTTTCCGTGAGCATTCTGAAAAAGAAAAAGAACC